>JACMIG010000869.1:0-25447 GCA_014805385.1 Levipalatum texanum
CCAATGTCCCACCTCCTTCGTGGCGGGCTGCACGTCGAGGTGGCCGTACACGAGAAGAGTCTTCTTCCTGGGGTCCGATCCGAGAGTTCCAAAGAGGACGGGAGGAAGGGGAAGGCCGTCGGCTGAACGAATAAATTTATTGATGGGGCATCACTATTTAATTTCCCTTCTAACAATAAGTCAAGTTCGGCCTGAAGTCAAAGCAATAACTCACTGTCCTTCTGAATTCCAGCGTCGACGAGTTCTGTGTGCACTCCCAGAGCCTCGAGGTGCTACAAGAAAGAATTTCATTATCAGATCGCGAGTTTCAAAGGTAAAAATATTTTTCTTGCCATGTTCGTATTTAGGCGTGATCCATTTACTTTTAATCAGCCTGTATGTGAACTTAATACTTACTCAAGCCGAAATTACTACTACATTTCATTCTTTCCATTTAGAAGCTACCTTCTTCGTCCAGTGGACCATGGTGACGATGTCATCGCGGTGGGCGGGCTCAGCCGAGATGGAAGGAATGGCGACGGCCTCTGCCAGGCGAGCCACGAACTTGTCCTGGTTGGCGTCGATGGCACTAAACGAGTGCCATCCAATCGATTATCAGTCTATTCAAGTGTTCCGCGGAATGTAGGTAAAAATACCTGTAAAGCTTGTCGTAGACTTCTTTCGGGACGGGCATGCTTGCTGTTGGAGAGGATCCGAGTGCTTCTGAAAAGATGACGATAATATAATATTATTAACTGCTGGATTATATTCACAAATGAACGGTAACAAATCCAGACAAGAGAAATGCAGCAAGAAACATTCAGCAGTTCTCTAAAAAGCGTGACGAAAATCTATTATCTTCACGCGCTGACGAAATTCCGGAATTATTAATTGAAAAGATACCGCCAGTTGCAACCAATGGGATGATAGTCCGCCTTTTTCTATGCAATATGTCTAACTCACTCCTATTGGTGGGCACCAAGTTGCTACGGTTGCGTGGGAAAATGCAGCAATTGGGTACCGCCCTAGTTACTAATTTGATTGTTCTGATTCCGCGCGCCGTTTCAGAGTCAGATTGGCCATTAAAGCACGCTAGACACACGCTTCCGTAGGAAAGCTCCGCGTTTTGGTGTCCGGCAATACGTAACAGAACAGTCAGGCTCATCGTACAGAAGTGCTAACAGCAAAGCATGTTTTGCTCATCCTTTACGGATCACCTTCCAGTTCACTTCTAGAGGCGATTCAAACGATAGTTCGTCGGTCACAAACCGCTCGGAAGTACCAAAGAGATTATTCAACTCTTTATTGTCAGAACTTCAAAACATCGAACGAACATCAACAGCGATCAACGGGAAATTACCTCCAGGGTCCAAGAACAACAAATAATTTACACCAGATCGGAATCTGTGGGGACATAGACAATATGTACAGTGTATGTAAAATGTATGTACAAAGGTAAAGGTGCGCCCCTATCAGGCTAATGGTCAAGGACCAAGTCTCCTGACAATGAGGGTACACTTGAAAACATTGCATTTTCTATCAGCGACAATTTATATGGTTTTTAGGAAAATGAGATTGGGTCGAAGCGGAATTATTGCAAAGTGTAACTTCAAAACATTCAATTTGCGGGCTCTGCCCACTGACACGAGACGAGTGGAGCATGGCCTTTACTGGGCCAGCTCGAGAATGTAGGAAGCGAGCGTCTTCGTGCCGTTGATGTAGTTGGAGCGGTTGATCTGAAATGTACTGCAATTTATTGGTTTATTGATCCTCTATTGATCTATTGATCTAATCGATTCTTCGAACCCTCTCATACTGGGAGTGCTGCCCGTCGTCGCTGGCTCCGATCGGCAGGAGAAGGACGCTCTTGCCAGTCAGCTCCTGAATCATGTGACCCACCGAGCTACCTAGCTGGACGCATGGGTATAGCTGGCATGGTGCCAAGATTTAAAAGTTTCAAACCTGCACGCACGGTCAAGCGTCCGGTGGTGTGTTCCAGTTTGCGATCGCATTTCAGTTTGCAATCGCGTTAGAGTGCGAATTTCTGTGGAGACTTTTATTATTTTTCACTAACACGACGATTTGAATCGCATTTTCGAAGGATGATCCCAGAATGAGTTCTAGCTATTATATCGACAAAGAAACAAGCGGTTGTACTTTTGTGCCACTACACTGGTGTCATTCGCTACTGAGCCGTGCCCGAGCACTCATTAAGTGGCAGAGAGATCTCCTTCAGCACGATAATTAATTTATCTTCAACAAGTGGATAGAGCGAGAAATTCTAAACAAGACGGATAAATATGAATCATGAAAACATGCAATGGAATCGACGTCAACAAACATGGTTGGCACGACTATGATTCAGGTGGATGGAGCGAGACCTAATCACGTATTTAACAATTTTAAACTTCTTTACAAAATAGCTAAAACGGATCACCTACGAGCCTTTTGAAAGCGAATAATTTGTAAGTTAGTAGGAGGCTTAGAGCCTTCTCGACCTATCGTGGTGAATGAAGATTTGGAGAGGGTAGTCGTCAGAGAACAGGCGACATTCGGACGAGTGGAATTCTCGGGTGCAATCCATGCACGGCATCCCATCTACTGAGCCCGAAAGAGCACAATTCCTTCTTACGAACTTTAGATTTATAATTTAAAAATAAGGACTGAATATACCTAGTTCCCATCACGTCCGTGTGTTGTTCAGTGGTGGAGCGGAGATCATGAAGTCGTCGGCAATCTTAGGATGATGTGCGTCCTCGTTCATGGGCGATAGTGACTGACGGCGCGATTCCACATCGAAAACTTCGGTGGATCCGCATCATCCATGGCCAGACCATAGTGGAGGGAAGTGAAGTTGGGAAAAGAAGACTGCCGAGAGGGCAGACTCGATTAAGAGGGCATCACGCATCTCCTGTGGCAGCTGATCAAGGCGGGGCACGAAGCGCAGCTCATCTTCGCCGTGCGCATACCAGCAACGGGGTCCGTATCTAGACAATAATTATACACTCGCTGAGACGATTTCAGGCGAAAATCGAAAACCCAAAAAAAAAGAAAACATACACGAAGCCACGACGAGCTCCCTCTTGATGACGAACTCGTGGTCGTCGTTGGTGATCAGGCGAACGTACTTGAACGTTTCGGAAGAGTTGGAATCTAAACGAATCCACCTTGATCACGTTAAGTAACGTTCTAAATATAATTGTACTGGCTATGAGAAGATACTGCTGAACTGCTGCTAACAATAAATGCTGACAAATATTTGCACAGGGAACTACAAATACTCAGTGCAGTGATAACATGATTTTCTTCACTAACCATTGTCCATCGTCGCCGCTCGAACGAAGGAAGAGAACGCGAGAACCGAGACAATGCGCTCTCAGATCGACTGCTTCTGAACGGCTCTCCTGTAAGAAACGAAAATGTAAAAAAAAAATTAAAACAATAGGATACGTTTTCTAGCGTTAACGCTAGAAAACGTAAGCGAAAGGAGAAGCAATCAGAAAAATCGATAAATTTGGCTGCGTATAGTCACGAAATAGTACACAAAAATAAGAAGGACAGACGACATACAAAAAGGCGAGATGTTCCCGCTCAGTATAGAGAGCAGAGAAGCTAGCAGACTATCATGCGGTTAGGCGCGAATTCAAATTTTTGGGACACGGCAGAAACGCGCCGAGGAATCGATACGGTATACACCACCGGACAGGGCCCTCCCGGCTGACCGTGCGTGAACCTGGAAGATGAGAGCGACGGGGATGCTGCCGCCCTCGCGAGTGTAGTCAGGCTCCACTCCGAACACTGAACACAATTATGTAATCTCCTGCCTCATCTTCCATGTCAATCATTGCGAGAGAATTGCGCTTTTTGTTTTGAGCAGGAAAGATCTTTTAAAAAATAGAACCATTCAAAAATAGCAAAAGAACTTGAGCGTTTTTAGATATGGGACTAAAAAGAAAAATAATGGTATATATCGAGACATATTTTGGCAATTACCTAGATAATATTCAAATTAATGTTGTAGGTGGCGTTACCCTTCGCTGTCCCTCCATGGAATCGAGGGAGCGGCGTCGCAGCCGGGAACCAAGACCATCATCCCCGGCAAGGTACCCTACCCCTATACGCCTTTTACCGTAACCCTCTAAATCTTGAACACTTTAAACCCTTTTCCGTATCGCTCAGGACCTTTTACCGTCTCCTGCGAATGATTTTAACCCTTTACCGTAACCTCCTGATTTCCAGGTCACTGGAAAGTTCTCCATTCGCCTCGTGCCCAACATGACGCCGGAGGAGACGAACCGCCTCGTGCTGGGCGGAGCGATTGCACAATCTTGTGCAATCGATGACGTCACAGGTGTAACAAACACGTAAACAACGCGATTATTAAGGTAAATGATGATAAATGATTGGTCAAACTAAATACAAATTGCATTGTTCTATTAGTAGAGTAAACCGATAGATAGACACAGATAGTAAACTAAATCTGACGCAGCATCCTGCGTCTCTCGCCAAACGCGATTCGTTTCTTGGAGGAAAACTTTGTATTTGTCTGGGGGTTAAACTCGAGAAGATAAAACTCCGTAGAAGAATAGGACTTCGTCCATAGAAACAAAATGAGAGAAATAAAATCCATCGAAACTAAAATATTCGTGAAGACAGAAAGCGGCCAAACACCACCCTTTTTTCAGAGTGAAAATTCGGCATACTTGAAGGTGTTGGGGCTGCCGCGCGTGGCCCAGAGGTCGTTGAGGTACTTGAGCACGAGGCGGTTCGTCTCCTCCGGCGTCATGTTGGGCACGAGGCGAATGGAGAACTTTCCAGTGACCTGGAAATCAGGAGGTTACGGTAAAGGGTTAAAATCATTCGCAGGAGACGGTAAAAGGTCCTGAGCGATACGGAAAAGGGTTTAAAGTGTTCAAGATTTAGAGGGTTACGGTAAAAGGCGTATAGGGGTAGGGTACCTTGCCGGGGATGATGGTCTTGGTTCCCGGCTGCGACGCCGCTCCCTCGATTCCATGGAGGGACAGCGAAGGGTAACGCCACCTACAACATTAATTTGAATATTATCTACCGGCCAAGACTCCTGTTTACAAAATCCAATACATGAAAAATATGACTCAAAATTGTGCCTAGTGAGAAAGTTCGAGAAAAAGCAGCATGAAAACGACAACAAGGAAGGAAGAGATGACACCATTTTAAATGTGGCACCATTTCGTAGATGCCGGGAATCTGAAGATCACGGTATACAAAGGGTCGTACTTTACGATCTACGATATAAGGCCCACTCAACTAAAAAGTCTGGTGTAGTAAATCTCGCCTGCCTGTAAAGCGCACTCCCTGCACGCAAGAGTGCACTTTACAGGCAGGGGAAGTTTACTACACCAGACTTTTTAGTTGAGAGTGCCTTATATCAAGAAAGGAAGTTTGAACCAAAGCAAAATCGAATCTTTCATATGCATTTTGCAATTTCTTCGCCACCAAAACTATTACTGAACCTGTCCCTATTTTGTTGGCACAATTTTGTAAAGTGTGCACCTTGATGTTGCCCTCGGCGTCGGTGAGCTGGGAGAGGATCCAGACGAGGTCGTTCAGGGCCTCGTGGACGGCGCCGCCGAAAGTGCCAGAGTGCAGGTCTTGCTTGGCGCACGAGATCTCCAGTTTGTAGTAGCAGATACCGCTGAAATTAACGAGCACTTACTCAATACCATCTGATTTTCATTAATTTCTGGTTTTCACACATTTCAGGATTAGCTTTCAACAATTTAGGTTTTCAAACTTTCAATTTTTTTTAGCAAATGTTCCACTCCAGGTATTTTCGGATGTGGTCCGAATCACAATTTTTCCACCTCCCTCCCTCTCACCGGAGCCCGTAGGTGAGGCAGGGCTTCTCCTTGCCGAGCCAGTAGTTGTCCGAGATGCAGATATAATCAACGTCAGCGAGGAAATCAGCGTTGCGACGCTTGAGGACGTCCTATAATACCGATTAATCTACCTCATATTGATATATTGATATTTTTTATTCAAATATGAAGAACCTCCGCGAATGTACATGAAATAATAAATGTATATGAATTGTTCCTCACAGGAAGACCCGTGCTTCCCTCCTCCTCCATGCCCTCAAAGCAGAACTTGATGTTGAGGGGCAGCTCGATTTTCAGCTGCTGCATAGTCTCGATGGCGTTGATCCAGCCAAGCACAGGGCCCTCAAATAATACATTATGATAATACATCAAATATCAAATAATACATAGGATATCGATAAATATACATATATTTCTTGAGGGCCCTCAAGAAATACATAATCAATAAATCAATCGATCAATTAATTTATGGATGACAAATCCAATACCTTGTCGTCAGTGCTTCCACGGCCGTGGAGCTTGCCATCCTTCTCGGTGAGAACGAACGGGTCCGTGCCCCATTCCTGAACTAAGCATGTAGATTCAAGCACGTTAGCTCAATGGTAGAGATTTCCCAGTCAGATCTGGATCAGAGGCAGTGAATAAAAGGGTATTACCATTAGTTTCGCTGGGAGTAAACCCCCCGCCAAAAAATTATTCGAAACCCACCGCCGAAAAAAGCTCGCGCTAGGTACCCTTTTATTCACACTAGGTTCCCTTTTCTTCAGAGGGTCCCGGGTACGAACCCGGGTGCCTCCATACCCCCAATGTCCCACCTCCTTCGTGGCGGGCTGCACGTCGAGGTGGCCATAGACAAGGAGAGTCTTCTTCTTGGGGTCCGATCCGAGAGTGCCAAAGAGAACGGGAGGAAGACGAAGGCCGTTGCCTGAACCAATTCCCAGTCATGATACGAAGTCAGAGCAAGAACTGACTGTTCTCCTGGATTCCAGCGTCGACGAGCTCTGTGCGCACTCCCAGAGCCTCGAGGTGCTACAAGAAAGAATTGCATTATCTGATCGCGAGTTCTAAAGGTAAACATTATTTTCTTTCCATGTTCGCATGAAGGTGATCCGTTTTCTACATCATCAGCCTCTGGGTGAACTTAATACTTACTCGAGCCGCCACTACTTTTCCACCCTCGCTTTACATATCATTTACCTTAATAATCGCGTTGTGTGTGTTACACCTATGACGTCATCGATTGCACAAGATTGTGCAATCGCCTCTCCCCTCACTCCTGTGACGTCACCGGTTTAATTACCCAAGTTTGAGGTAGGGGGCGGGGCTTTGACGTCACACCGGTTTAATTACCCAAGTTTGAGGTGTGACCAGTCGAAGTCGGCGCCGCGAAGCGGTGCCGAGTCCGACTGGTCCATTATAAAGAATGAAGTGTTTATAATGGAACCGGGAATGCTACCTTCTTAGTCCACTTGGTCATGTCGACGATGTCATCGCGGTGGGCGGGCTCAGCCGAGATGGAAGGAAATGCGACGGCCTCTGCCAGGCGAGCCACGAAGATCTCCTGCTTGGCGTCAATGGCCCTAAACGAGGGTATTATTCACTCGATCGATTCTATTGATCTACGGGGAGAGGGAGTAGTCGAATACCTGTAGAGCTTGTCGTAGACTTCGTTCGGGACGGGCATGCTTGCAGTACCGAGTGATTCTGGAAACAAAGTCGATTAGATTCAAGATACTTTTCACAATTGAACGGCAACGCATCAAGACAAGAAACGAACGTAACATCGTTCAACAATTCGCCAAGCGCATGCATATTTCCGGTGGATATAGAAAATGATTCCCGCGCTTCCCGAACAAGGGTCATAGCAATGGATGAGAGGACCAGAAAACAAGAAGTTGCCAAGACAAGGACGTGGAAGAACCCGAAATGTCGAAAGTAAGCGAGCGACGATTCCTAAGCAGAAGAAGTGTGAAAGAATACACACCGAACACACGCAGCTTTTAACCCTGAGCAATCGAGAAGATCAAACTAAAGGCAGTCCACTATCATCAGATTATAGGAAAACGATACGCGCAACATGTCCGAAAGTGAAAATAAAAAACATGACGAAAATGTATGATGCTCAGGAGCTGCCCAAATTCAGGGAATTAAGTTACTAATTCAAAAGATACCGTTAGTTGCAGCCAATAGGATGACAGCCCGCCTTTTTCTGTTCTCCTATTGGGCGAAAAAAGATACCGTCGGCCACAGACAAATGCGTGTCTTTTTATCTCTGCGTCTATCTTCACGCTTCTACAATTGCATTTTCAGAGTGTAAAACGACAAAAATCGATTCGACAACGACTTCCTGAAATAGTAACTAGGAATTCGTATTACGATTTCGTAATCTGGCGTGAAGAGAATCTTCGGCGTCCATCCAGTTTTACTGATCGGTTTCTAATAGGGCTGGGTCTACAAACATCAACCAAACATGTTTGGCTGGAATGGTTGCAAACATCAGCAAACATAGGAATCAAAAGTGCATGTCTCGAGAAACAAAAGTACATGTCTCGTTTCATCCTGTCTCATTCACATGTTTGCAGACCCAACCCTAGTTTCTAACAGTCTTCTCTTATCTCCATTCGAGGACACGCTTCGAATCGAACGATATTTCTTGGTCACAAGCCAATCGGAACTGACTAAGATCATCGCTGTTCAATTAATTATTTATCGTCACCGACTTCAACAATGAATTTTTTGAAGATAAAAACATCTCAGGCCATGGACGAATCTAAAACGAACGAGGCCAATAAAAATCGATTATTCCGGAGGAACCAAACTAAAAACGAGACCGGTGCTCAACGAAAAAAAAGAGTTCTGTACACACGTGTTTCTGAAGAGAGCACAGATAGTGCGAGTTTGAAAAAAAATCTCTAACATAAGAATAAATAAACGAGTCAAAGAAAAAAAACATGGCTAAATCCGCGAGAGAACAGAATATATTTCGGCAGGACATGCATAAAAATAACAGCTGGTAAAATAAACACGGAAAGGTTCAAACGTATCTGGGAGGGAGTGGGAATATTAGGACTGGAACTGGGCCGATAGAAATTAGCTTTGCTAGTGGGGGAAGGGGAAAATAAAACGATCCGAATGTGAAGGAACAGCGAAGTAAGAGATGAGACGCAGACTGGACGGGAAAGAGAGGGGAGATGGGGGTGGAGGATGGGAGGCTACAGTATCCTCTGCTACCGTACTCCACTTCAGATGACTTCCAGGTACGCACTCTCGGGACGGCCATCACCTGCAACCGCAAAGTGAAACAGATTCGATACCGTAATCCCTTTGAAAAATCGTCCAAATTCACATCACTAATCGCAGTAGGTCAAAACAATTCCGACGCAGGGCCACCGCATGTTCACAAACTCTGAAGTTGTTGAAAATATTAATATATGCTAAACTGAATAATAATCTTAAAAACTGACCATTAGTTTCGGGTGCTCTAGGATCCCGCCCTCCTCCTCCTCCAGCCACCACTCCCTGTCCCGTCGTGGATACGGAGACGTTCGCCGAGGTCTTGGCCGTGCCGATGGATTGCTGGCTTCCTTGTCTCCCTGTCACTCCTCCTCCCGTCACGACTCCATTCCCATCGACGGCGCCCGAGCGATGTAGCTAAAAGTTATATCTATTTCAGGAATAAAAAGAATGGATTTGATTAGTAGTCAGTGACACAAATCACGCTGGTTGGCAAAGACACCCCCGCAAATTAGCGGCGCAACGGAATCTTGACGGCCGTTTTTTTTCACGAATTAATTTGCATCTCCTTTGCAATTACTCGGTGCCGCACATTACGCTGGTTGGCAAAGACTTTCGTAAATTAGCGATGTAGCTGATAATTTTTCTTTAAAGGGAAGCGACAAGACCATTGTCACAGATAAAATTGTATTTCTTTCAGAAATTGCCAGCGACGCAGAACTCGTCGGTCATCAAGGATAATTAGCGGAATTGCTGAAGTTTTTTCTGGTCGATAAGAAAGCTTGCTTGTCGCAAATAAACTATTTTCGTATTATAAAAAGTCAGAAACACAGATCACCCTGGTTGGCGACACCAATTTGCAAAGTTAAGGCATCTACCGTACTTACCATGGGTGAGCAGTGGTGGGAGACGTTGCGCCCTCCTCCCCCCTCGCCCCTCAACAGAGCTGCCGCCCGCAGGGACTGCACCTGCTACAGATAGAATGAAAATTCTCGAATCCAGTTGATTCACCGCAATGATCAATTCATATTTAGAAACCAAAAGAATGACTGCCAATTGATACTAGATTGCGCAGGCATAATCGAAATTACTTCTGATCATCCCGTTATTTATTTATTTTTCCAGAAGCTTTCAAGGCTCGATTCCTTCGTGAGAGGAAACAAAAGCACAGAAGGCGTAACAAGGATTCCGCGGAACGTTAAAGCTACCTGGCTATAATCCGTGGCTTCGTCGACGTAGAGCCCAAAGTTGGGATGGCTGGCGACGGGAGACAGCATTGCATGCGGACCTGAGATACTGTCAGTACATAAAGTCACAGCTTCAATAACGTAGTCCCTACGAAAGGTCAATGGAAAATGGAGAAAAGGACAGAAGAGTACAAGTCAAAGATCGCAGTAACGGACAAACAGACGGGAAGGTTTTAGAGGATCAAATGATAATATGCACGTACCGCCTGCTCCGAGAGTCGCAGCTAGACTGGCAGAGTCTCCTGGAAAGAATATTCGTTGCATCAGTCAGTCTCCAACCATCCTCGAGAAATGTATCCAATTTAATAATCGTAATGAAACACATATCCGGCTGGTTTCTTTATTCGACTGCATCCTACCCACTCTTCCATGTTTAATTCACATCTTCTCGGTGTTCCGCAATTTCTTCAGGAATGACTATTTGTGGCTCATGTAGCCGACATTGTCTGCTTGTTATCCTCGAGAAAATCGAATATTTTCCATTTAAACGAAACGTAAATTCGCCTGGTATATTTCCGCCCTACACTACCAGGTCCTTCCCAGATTCTTTTTCTCACCTCCTCGATGACCCGCACCTCCTCCTCCTCCTGTTCCCATCGGTGTCACCATCAGACCGCCGTTGACTGCTAAAAGCTTTACTTTTATTAAATAATGATTCAAATAGCCAAGATATTGACCTAGATTCAGCGTCATCGCTGCAGAAATAGGAATTGCGACGGCATTTTTCCCTGGTTCTATTGGACTCATAATCAAAACACCTTATTTCAATGATTTTTTTCACTTAATATTTAAGCCCAAGACAAGGTCATGATTTACACTGCAGTACTAACGACTATAAAAAGGAATTGCGTCGAAAATCCCCCTGGATTTATAACGGATAAATTTCGAACCTCCCTCGCAGTTTCCCTGGACGAGGTGGCGTCCACCGGCGGGCGAAATGTGGTGCAGATTCAGCTGGGCCCTGAGTGGATCGAGAATACAGTAACCCCCCTTCCTCCCGAGCCAGCCTAAGAAAGGGCGTACCCGTTCCTATTAGCAGCAGCCTGGGCGCGGAGTGCCTGACGAAGGCGCCCGTAGCCCACAGACGAATCGGCACTGCCTGTAATATGCAGGCGAATTTCAGCGTCGGGGATTAATTAAATGGAATCATTCTACGGGGTTAACAATTTGTCCCATTTCCAACCTGCCAAAAAACAAAAGTACGACTTCGGGAATGAACGTGCATGTTATATTTCTAATCTAGTTATCAAAATATTCAATACAGATTAATCAATACCCACTATTTTATTGATCAATCAATATTCCCCTTACCTTCGCTCTCATTCATCATGTGGTCGGTGTAGAACATGGTGGGCCTCCCGTCCGTCGTCACTCCTCCTGATGGTGTCACTGCCCCGCCTCCTCCAATGCCGAGGGCCGAATGGTAGAGATGGCCTGAACGGGACTTTTCATAATTCGCTTATAAAAATATATGTAAATCATTGTGTAAAGTGATTTTTGTCCGTTTTTCATGAACATGAATTACAGGATAGACTGATAGAGATGGCTTGAATAGGGAGGGATTAATGATCTATTATCCAAGCGGGCTGCGAAACACATCATCATCAACACAAATACCGAAAAATTAAACCACCCGTGGAGAAAGGATTCAGCTGGTTGCCACCAGCGATCTTGATCTCAAAAACCAGGCGATGTTAAGTTTCAGACTTATCTCGCTTAATCTCGCAATTATTTCCAGCGGTTGGAACCATAAAAAGTGGAGAGACAGTCTGGACGGCGCAAATAGAAGCAATTGGAACATGATAAGAAGTGGCGATTTTCCACAACAGACCGATGCATGCCTCCAAATAATAACGAGTACTCCATGTGCAGCACGAAATCAATTAGTTGGTGACTGTCAACTTGAAATCTTGAGAAGCCGGCAATATTGTTTCCGACAATTTCCATTCCCTTACCCGGTGGTAGATGGACGATCTGGCCGGGTGTCCCGTTGGCTGGTCCCCCTCCTACTCCTCCACTGCGTCCCGATGTATTGGGGCCGCTGCCGAGGAGCATCTGAAAAATATTTGAAATTTCGCAGAAAAATAAATATAAAAAAGCAGAGCGTTCAATTATTATACATTGTAAAAATGACGTAAAGGTAACATTACGTCGACCATGAGGAATTACGTACGAAAATGTTTTAATGAAAAATAAAATTTCCTAGCAAGAACCAGCCACACCGTCGTTTTATCGTGAAAATATTCGCAAGCTATTTGGACCCGAGTATTCGGATATCAGCCTCTGGCAAAAGAAAATAGAATTAACGAAGCGAGAGATATCCTAAAGTAAGAGACGCAGGCTGCAATCAAAACATGCGTCACTTCTTTTACGTTATCTCTCACAGGCATCCAACCTTATTTCCGCGCCCCTCCACATCTCCCGGACGTCGGCGTCCAGATCCGCGGCCGGTGGTAAATGGCTGTAAGACATACTACAGTAACCCTTCAGCCGATCACAAACCGATTCTTTTACGTGTTATCGCGATATAAAATTCGGTCAGAAATGCTTCCGTTGTTTCCCTTTGTAAGCTGACTTCGCTATCGTAATAAATCAACCGCAAACTGATTCGATCCCCATACTTTGAAATCCCACGCGTCATCGCCTTCGTCTCCATAGTAATCGTCTTCGAATGGCCGATCAAAAAGCCACGACACGGTCAGCGAGTGGAGGATGAGGGAAAGGGAGACGAGGATGAAGGAGCATATACCGCGGATGAGAGACCAAGCGAAATCCTGGAAAATTGCGTTCAATCGACATCCATTTACTCGAGATCGATCAATAACAAGCCGTTACCTGTCGATACGAAATGGCGCGGTAGCTCTCGTATAGGAGGCCGAAGATGAAGATGAGCTGACAATGAATGTTATTGCGAAAAATAGTGTTTAGGCTTGATAAAAAAAAGTTGTTGCTATCGTTTTCTCGCATATATGCGAATAAATTGAACAACATTTGCAGTTCCAATTCCCCCGGTTTACCTCCTCATTGGAAATGAAAGAATCCCACCTCGAGCAATGAATACGGTACGACGAGCACGAGCTTGTAGACGACGGAACGGCGTCGAGACGAGGCCTATAAATTGTGCGCCATGAGTTCACCACAAGATCGGCCTTGAATACAACCTAACTTCGCCATGGTAAATCCACCGTAACCCACCTCAAGCACCGAGTATATGCCTCCGGATGCAGTCGAATCGTCGGCGCTCGCTGCGGCTTCTTCCCGTTGCCGCAGCCACAGTACCGCTATGAAGAGAACGAGACTGAAATACCTTGTCTGCGTCAGCACAGTAAAAACAAAATAGGCATCAGCCCACGGTATAGCACCCGATCCGCGTCAGCATACCCAATTTTTCGCCTCACCCGATAAGCGTAGCAACGAAGAAGCTCATGCATATGGACTCTTTGTAGGGGACGTTGAATGGAGGGATGCCGCCAAAGATGGAATACATCCAGGCGCACGAAGAGCGGCTGAAATCGTATACTTATTTATTTGTGAATGCAAATACAGGAACCAATTGGATTCGTGTAGCATGTAATTGACTATGAGAGTAACATTAAACTATTATCACGAGTGGTGAAGAGTTCAATTGATATCGTCCACTAAACTCGAAAATATATTTCCTTGCCAGCTAAAATTTCGAGTATTGATGTGTCCAATATTTCCCAAACTATTGTCAGAAACAATTTAATAATTAAATATGCCTTCATAAAAAGAGAGCATTTCGAACTGAGAATGAGGATACCAGCAGAATTCGTGTATCACGTAATTCAAGTTCTAGCGCGATGCGCGATAGCTCAATCTTTTGCATATTACAAATATCTCATACCTGCACGAGAATTTCTGCTTCGAAATGACATCCGTACACGTGTAGGCAACGAGTTGAAGTTGGGCCTCACGGAGAAGATAAAGAATGAGCAGCATCGACTTGGCCAGCGAGAGCACCTTATAGTGTAGATGAATATAATTATTGAAATCGTCCAGTTCTCAAAACTACAACGAATTCGCATGGAAACAAAAGCAGCCGAAATAGTTACAAAGAACTAGAAATATCTAATAAAGCCCCACCTTGACATGTAGTACTCCTTCGGTGAGCCCGTATGATCTCCTCTGAAGTCCACCTGAACATCACAACCATAGAAAAACACGATCGGTGTCCGAAATCATTTTCCATAACGCTTGATATTGTCTTTATGTTTTCTCAAAATCTCTCAGAATGATTCATGACTTACTGTTACTTGTTGTGCCCGATTTAACTAAATCAGTAGGTAACAACCCGTCAGTAATATGTTTCAGAGGGCGTCATTATCCTTACGGGTTGTTCCTCCTCCTCGGGCATCGCAGGCTGCGCCTCCTATTCCTGCAACGTGCTGCGCCATGCTCATTTCGAGGTTGTCGTCGTCCGTCGTGCAGTACGCCGAGTCTGCAGAATACCGATTGGAGCAAGACACATGAACGGGGAGACTTCTCACAGTCACTGAATACCGTAATCGAGTACCAAGTATTATACGGTGGAAGATCAATAAAGAATATACTCTCCCAAGAAGGTTCGAGGATTTTGCGGCTTGTTCAGTTGTCTCGCGGTTGTTCAGTCGGCGATTCGAGCAAAATATCGGATATATCCCATCGGGAGTGTCTCCTTCCTACCAGCGGTTGGCGAATGTTTCCGGATCGACATGGCCTGGCTGACGCCTCCTCCTCCCCTTCTCCGTCCTCTATTGCCGTAGCCGCGCCATGTTCGCGACATAACTGCAACAGACTATTTTCTAATTGTAAGAATAAAAAAACTGCGAAAAACTTTGGCGTGGCACATTTCATATTTACAGCCAATTTTCAAAGTCTGCATTCGAAGAAAAAAAATTTTTTCTTACCAAGAGATCGCCCTCCTGCTTCCTTTCTCGTGGAAGAGGAGACGGACCTGAACGTGGAATTACGCCATTTCATTGCATCCATGGAAATGGACGAGGTATGGTACACGAGGAGGCGGACCCAGCCAGGAGGAAAATATAAATATGTTTTTAAAATTCATTTATACCGATCATGATTACACACATCCAGCAACCATAACAAGCATGGGAAACAACGAAAACAACAACTTTTGCTTACGACACGCGATAAAAATGAAGACCAGAGCGGGAATTTTGAATTCCAAATTCTTGGGTTACAGGCACGTAATGGTTAGGGAAAAATGATTCCGAGAAATGCGAGCGAAAATCAATAAACAGCGAACACTGACGCTGCAAAGTTCAAGTGCGTATGAACTACACAGTAAAAACGAGCGCATGATTCCAGCAATAAAAATATTATGAAAAAACCTAATGACTTCAAGCAAAGGGATCAATTTTATCCGCAGAATGAAATGAAAGCGGACGTTTCGGCACCGTACAACCTCAAGCAAGTTACCAGAACCTACTGCAATGATCTAAAATGTGTTACCGTACCCTACCGTATCCCCTACATTCTCATGTCCCTGTTCGGGGTGCGTTCCCTCTCGGGAGTCGTAGTCGCTTCCTCCTCCACGGGCTCCAGGGGCACGCGGGCAGCACCTCCTGTAAGAAATTTTTGCTTTATAAAAACGAATTTCGGGAATAAATTATTGAATAAATAGATTTCATGTGGTAAGAAAGCATACTTGATTTCAAACAATGTTGTAATGTTTTTAGATGAAATTGAAAAGTAGAAATTACCCGAATATCCAGCGAATCCACGAGACGCTCGCATCTGATCGGCAGGCGTAAGGAACCTGAACATTACGTTTTAGTAGATCTCCGAAGAACATGTATGGCTCTAATAAGCATACGCTCAACCAGAATGGAAATTTCATTGGGAAAGAAGCACATCGATCATCTCATTGTCAGAAAGCGGAATAATAAATTTAAAGGTATGCGCTCTCACAATGTTGATTCATCAATGATCCAAACCAACAATTACCTAATAGAATATCTCTCTCGTCAATCCACCTGGTTCGCAAATACCCCCACAGACGGTCAGTTCATAGCTCGGCCCAACCCCAGCTAATTGTAAGGAACAACGCGTCGTCTTATTACCCAGCCTCTATAAGAAGCCTTTGCGAGCCTGAATATATTCGTGTCCGGGCAGAAAACAAATGATCTCCAAGTCACTGCTGTATTCCCAATCATCAACTACTCCTCTCGTACCCTGCTCCTCCTCTCCCTCTCAACCCACCTCGTCTCCCCTCCTCCGAGTACACTCTGCATCTGGGTACTCGTCCCGATAGATGGGTGCCGTGCGTGCCCTCCTCCCCGGGACCCCTTCGTATCAGACGTCGTGGGCGTCTCGCCAATCGCTGTGCCACCCGACCTGGGACAGATCCCGGTTAAAATATCATCGCCAAGAAACCTACATCAACCAGGCCCTTCTAATCTTTTCAGCGCTAGTTTGGAAATGCTGTCTTTCTACACAGACCACGAAGACGAAAAGACTGGTGTTTTTTCAACATCAGAAAAAACACGAAAAACATCGAGCACGAGCCGCGCAATTCAGCTAAAAGAACTCACAACAGTGCGACCGCAATTCACATGGTCCCATATCAACGCGCGAAGAGTATTGCCGAAATTTCGAGCTGGCATATTCCAAAGTGAAAAAAATAATCTCAAGAGGACAAAACAGAGGATGCGGGTGAAGTCCAAATCTACCGTACTTGTATGCTCCGTCGACGCCCCGATCGATGGATGCATTGGCGGTGCTGCCACTGCCCTCGTCGCTCATCAGCGAAGTGTCCAGGTCTACAAAGATTTCTCCCGATCAGAACTGCATGGATTTCTTGAATGAATTATGGAAGAAAACTCCATCACCCCTGAAATGGTGACCATGGTCACCGGGACAGAGAAAGACAGACAGACAGACGGTAACAGAGGTAATAGGAAGAGACTGACAGACAAACAGAGAGAACGACCCCCCTCCTTACCATCGCTCTTCTTCGTGTATCCGCGCAGCGTTGGATTGCGCGTGCTCTTCCACGACTTCCAGCTACGGACACCGAGCGACGTGGTACCTGGAAGTACTTATCTTTAGAAGCTGTAAATACAACGATGATTTTCGGAGAAACAAAGACAACGCCAACAACTAAAATTCGGGGAAAGATAGAAGCGGAGGTTTTCTCCCTAACTTTATTATTAGTTTGAGTAACGAGGGACGTAACGAAGCATCCTCCGCATCGTTTTTCTCTCGAGATACTAATATCCCTTTGCCTAGAACTCACTCTTCTTCGCTTCGTCTCCTCCAGGCCCTCCTCCTGCATTGCCACGGCGCGTGAACAGTTGCGGATGCAGTTGGCCTCGAGCTGCAAGGGCATTCGATAGGCTTACCAATAGTGTACCGAAATCTGACGATTTTAATTTCTGACTCTCCAGACAGACGGAGTGTCTGATTTCATTTTTGTCAGAAAAAAATCCAGTGACAACGGTGTTGTCTGATTGAATTGTCAGAAAAACGAAAGTGACAACTTGGAATACCAAATTCATTTCAATTCGTCTCAGACCTGTTGGAGACGGGACTGATCTCGGGAGACAGACTCTGATTTTTACGATTCAAAGTGTCAGAAAAAAATGAGGCAGCCGATTTGGATGAAATAGACACAGACGCAAATCAGCCAAAATATTCCTGACATTCCTCATTTGTCAGAAATATTGTCAGATATCTCATTTGCAAGTCTAAAAGTGTCACTTTGAAGTCAGATTTCGGTACACTACTTACCAACATCATTCCAGATTGGAAGCAGGCAAATTCTTTTCGAGCAATTTTTTCTAAAGAAACTTTAATCCCACAACAGTAATTTGTAGTCCGCATTTTTCGATTAAGAAACGCAAGTTGCACATCTCTCGTGCTACCTTTTTGAATGCAAAAGACAATCACATTTAGTTTCAAAGAGTGTCCCTCACTTTACAAAGCAAGCGCAAAACTGGTGGTGCTCTTGAGAAAACCATCAGATTTTTATGAATTTCGCTTCTCTTCAAAACAGGAAAATACACGACGAACTTATTTCAAACAGCATCAACAAAACGCACACCTTGTCGTGCTATTGAACCTCCGAAATGTGAAATAGGAAGATCCGCGTCCGGATGTTTTCTAATTAGAGTTGCGCGTTTCAGCAATAGTGATGCGAAACGTGAGCAATTAGCAAAAAAACAACTCATCGTCGTTCCCTTGAACATCAAGGTGAAAAAGATATTCTGTGGCAGATAGTCGGAACATTTCGTGCAATCAGATTCAGTAGCCAAATTATGCTAACAAAACTAAATATGCAAAAGCTCCGGAACAGGAAGATATGTGCTGATCATCGTTCTAATTAGATCTCGGTGATTTCGTACGGCTGATTTGGTTGATGTCGGTTCAAATACATAGCATGTCCTCTTCGACTCATTGAACATCTCGGCCTACTTTTCGCGCCAAAACAGGCCGATCAACGTCCTGCTCATTAGTAATTAGTGTAGATCGCGAGCCGAAACGGGAAGATCCGTATGTAATTCTTTTCCAATTCATTATTTACACAAAATTAAGAAGGATCAATAAATACTCACTCCTCGTCGTTCCCTTGAACATCCACGAGAAGCTGGCGGGCGCAGCGAGGTTGTCGTGTTGCGGCTGCCGTCGCACGGGAACGGGGGCACCGCACGCAAACGGACCCGTCGGCACTGTAAGTGGAAGAATAATAAAGTGGTAAAAATTTTTACGAGGTTCAAAGTTATACATGTTTCAAACTATTCAGAAAAAAAACTGCTTATGGACGGCACGGACAAACCAGGCCATGTCTTCATAAACATGACCCATGAAACGGGTTCGATATATGGCATCAACTCAAATCGAAATAGAACGAGGTGAAATCGTGCCACATGAATCTAATAAATTAGCGGTAATAATAATAATAATAAATTAGTTTATTACTCCACCTGCGAATCGTCCATCCGCCCTCCGCCACACGTAGACGGCAGCGAGCGTGGCTCCGTAGAGGGCGTACGCCGTGAGCAGCCACAGCACCAGGAGGGGCAGATAGCTGAATCGATCAATGATATATTATCACCGGAAAAATCATTGCGGAATTTCTGTCGGTTCGACCTATGGGAAATTGACGAAAGATCTCCGTGGACTGAGATTAATTGACCTATCTCCCTGATTTAATAGAGAGATGTGACAAGAATTCTGCACCTTTTCCATTGACCAAAGCCTAATATCGCGAGAGGAAAAAATAAATGATAAGTTACGGTGCAGTACGAAACTAAATCGACATAGATTAATCGATCACACAAATCGACATGATTAATCGATCATACAGATTAAGCGATCATACAAAGCAATCAAATGAGGGCTCGGAACGTACATGAAGAACACGAGCTCAATCCATTTCTGCGCTCCACTCTCCTCGGGCTTTCCCGTCATACTGTAGGCGTGCTCCTGTTCCATGATAAGTCGCAGCGTTGTCAGCAACAATGGAAGTGACAACGAGAACTGCAAGTAGTATTATCGATTTTTCGTGAAATATATTTTACAAAATCGGAGTATTAAAAATAATTATTATTAAATAAAACATCCACTCACCACGCTCCCAATCCACGGCAGCATCAGCAGCGTGCTCGCGAATCGTTTCCATCTGAACCAAGAATACATAAAGTTGTCGAAAAAAATAATCTATCATTATTGAGTAAAATTATATAAATCGATCGTACGTCGATGCCTGCCTTGCTCGGTATGACGACAGGCCTCCAGCGCCCGCTGCTTCCTCGTCCAAACTCACTGCAAATGCAGTCAATTTGCAGATCGTATGAACACCGTGAATCCATGTTTCAGAGCTTTCATAAAGGCTGCGCAGAAAATTTTCATGCAAACAACGAATTGAAGAAATTATAAAATCTTGATAACTCCCATGATCGCGGAACAGCGCGCAGTGCCGTTCTATTGATTTTGGAGGAATATAATTTTTTACATATAAGAATTGTTTTATAGAAATGGAGTGAACGTTTAAATTAAAGTTTTCAAAATACATCTGTTCGCAAGAGACATGGAATAGTGTCGGCGGTGGCGGCCGATGGTAGCAGCTACGACGCGCGCGAAACCCCGCAGTCCGCGCCGAACGAGCGAATCCCTCGCGGCGCGGGCTGCAGGGGGAAAATATCGTGGTTCTATTGGGTTTGGGATGCACGACCTCTCATACGAGCAAAACGGTAATCAAAAAAGTTGTTGTTAGCACGCCGACAATGATTGTAAAAATAGTGGATACATTGTTAGTAGCATTGAATTGAGGAGGATAGAAACACACGGCATGATGGACAAGGGACAATAAGGTTGTTTGATTGCCATGCGAAGATTTTTTTCGAATGATCATTATATTATACTTTGAATCGCCAATTATATTGGTTGCGGCGCTGTGCAGGATCACTCGATGTGGATGTAAGGCACGCTCAACTAAAAAGTCTGGTGTAGTAAACTTCCCCTGCCTGTAAAGTGCACTCTCGCGTGCAGGGAGTGCGCTTTGCAGGCAGGCGAGATTTACTACACCAGACTTTTTAGTTGAGTGGGCTTTATGTATTCTTCCAATTACCTGCAGTAGCGTTCCGCGCGAGCTTGTCCGCCGTGTGAACACCGATCCAGGCGAGTGGAATACTGCAATTCGTGACTGTAACCAACTGGACAGTAGACTATTGCCGTATTCAACTTTAATTCGTTTCAGTGAAGTATTGTGGCAGCAATTTGCCTGGTATTTATACCAAATGTACGTAGTTTTATGAAGCAATATCGATAACGGTATTGACTGCTTCTTCATGGGACATTCCGGAATCTTCTTCGTCTTCACCTGATGATGTAGAAATAAGCGACGGCCGACAAGACGATCGCAGCAACGTGGCCGCTGATGAGTGGAGGGCCGGACGAGCACACACCATCGAGACACGCCGTCAGCCAGTCGACAATCTGGAGTGCAAATAAAATCGATAAATCGAACGCTTTCGAATCGACGAGCGCACCACAAATGCCGTTCCCCCACTGTCGGCATCGAATGAGCCCGTCGCCACGGCCACGAGCAGAACTATCGCCACCGCCGCCAGAACCATCTGCGACCACACGAGCACGCGCTGTAGGTAACGTATTGAAACAAATAAATGTAATTTAAAACCACAAAATAACGCATAAATAAAAAGAAGAAAAATGTAAACAAACCGTAGCATGTACTTGGCGTCCCCACCAGACGTGCGCGCGACTTCGGAAACCGATGCCTGCAAAGCAAAGATCTTGATATATCCTTTAAAAAGATAATGAAGGAAAGGGAATTCGAAAATGTATATAATAAAATTAGAATGTCGGAAATAGTGAATAAAGTTAGAAAGTGGCTTTCCATCTCACCTGGATTGCCATGTGTCGCTCCCGTCCATCCGCCGGCTACTCGTGTTGCTGTCGAAGCACTCGGGTGTGAAGCGCGTGATGTCAGGGAGCCTATGATTTGCGCGATAATAAACTTTTTTCATTTTTAACACATGTCTTCTGAGAGACCGGTGGAAGCGATTCGACAACTTTAAAATTTTATTTTTTTTTAAATAAAAAAACTTTGAGCATCGATACATTTCGGCCAGGGAGGGCCTTCAAAAGGGTCGTCAGACCCAAAAAAAACCAAGTAAAGTGCAAACTAATTGTTCGTCATGATAATTTCACGCAATTTCACGCAATATTCAGTCCGTTGACTACATTTCAAGAAACGAAGCTGATTTTCATTTTATTTCCCGTAAATCGTGTCAAAATGAGCGCACCCGTCTCTCCTCGTTCGCCGCCTCCGCTTGCCCGTAGAGGTAGGGGGCGGAATTTCGCCTCTTGTATCGGCCCGTTCTTGCGGTCTTCATCCGGCTCGTGCACAGCATTGGGAGGCGTATCTGCCGCCATTGCTGCAATATTAATGCGATTAATGCCAAAACAACGGTCCGCGGCACTAATATCGAAGAAAATACCAGCAAAAGTGCAGAAAGTTTCAAAAACGCGCTGATCTTCCCGCGGATCAATATTTCGCTAAACACCGAAAGATCCGGAAAATATTTACTAAACGTAGCAATGGATATACTAATCTACGGGATAGGTTCGATTCGCACATTGTTTTCATTGTTGGTTTGGTGCGAAATCTCTCTTAGAAAAGGATTATCCTCGTCTTTTGGGATAGAACTAACTTTTAGTTTTCAACACGAATCAGTTTCAACTAATTTCATCTTCATTGATCATGTCTCGTGTCGTCGGTATTACCCTGCTCTCCACGCTCGTCATCCGAGGTAATATTGGTCAATAAGTTATTATAACAGCTAGTAATAATAGTAAAACGAGCTTTCATTGATTTAAATTCCAGCAATACCTCGTTCCTTCTCCGCCTATCGCCCATCAAGTCTGCTGCTGACGCCTAAATCTGTCCGCGATCTGACCGGAAACAATCAGGCTTGTGTTTTTTTTTCATTTTCTTAAAATACCGATTCCGTAAAGTAGTTATTCTGTAATTTACGGTTTCCGGAATTCCCCGCTGTCGTTTTTCTTAATTCCAGAAAATACTGAATCCGGAAAATAGCCTAGTTCGTGATTTACGGATTCCAGAGGTACAGTCGTCGTCGTCTTTCGGATGCCCTCACGGAGGTGGCGGTCGTCCTCTTCTCTCTTGGAGGCATCTATGAACTCTGCATCTACCGAGCGACAAGGCGCATCGGGAGTAAGGGAGGACGCGATTGAGAAGTTCCGCCCTCTACTCTAAATACAGTAATGCCATCACTCTACTTGCCAGCTCAAACCATTCCATGTCGTTTCCTTCAGATCATTTTTGAATCTTACTTGCCAACTCTCCTCAACCTTTCCCAAATAGCTTCCTTCTATTACAAGGAACCATCATGGTGTATAAAGACTTGCGCTCTTTTTCTGGGCCCACGGGAGCAATCTGGAGAAATCCCCACACCCAGCACTAAACGTAAAGTGGACTAAACAATAAGAACGTTGCTCAAATCTAATGAGTTTGTGAAGAAGTATTTGCACCGTTGTGGCTGATAAGTAGCCACATTTTATGCAATTTCTGCCTTTTCCCTTGCCATCTCCAACAACGTTTCCTACTTCTTTATCTAGTGCCATTTCTCATCTTTCTGTATTTTCTATCCTTTCTTCCATTTCTCCTCCCATTATTCATCTCCCCAACTCTTTTCTACTCCCATGCCATGTGTTTTGTGCTGCTCTTTCCCAGTCCACTTCCCCTTGTTCCCTTGATAAATTGCCACTGCAATCAGATCGTGAGGGATATCTTCGAGTCCCTGGGGAAGGGAAAGAGGGGAGGAGGAAGAGGTGGAGGAGGAGGAGGAGTGCGGGGAGGCCCCAACCTTTCAAGGATGTAGACAACGCCATGACTTTTCGTAGGACGAAAATCTCTATCCCCATCTGAATGTCTCTGCGAATTTATGTAGAGGACTTTTTGAACTATGCAATTATTATCGGCGTTTCGTTCCGGACAATACGCCCATCACCCTACGATCTCTCTCCACTGTTCTCGCGTTTCTCTAACCGCCAGACAACGAGAGAACAGTGGAGAGAGATCGCAGGGCGATGAGCGTACAGTCCGGAACGTTTATTCCGCCAACAATATACCACTCGGAAATTCATAATCTCATTTTCATCCTCAAAGCAGGTCAGGACGACGCAAAAATTCTTTCCTTTCGTGAAAGCACAATTCCTCCGATGGTCACATAAGGCGCTCTCAACTAAAAAGTCTGGTGTAGTAAATCTCGCCTGCCTGTAAAGCGCACTCCCTGAACGCAAGCGTGCATTTTACAGGCAGGGGAAGTTTACTACACCAGACTTTTTAATTGAGCGTGCCTTACATGATGCACAATTCCAATCGTCCCCTGGTTGCTTCTGGTATCGGCATCATTCCATATTTTTCCTCAATCTTGGAGCCTCGGAATGCCATGCGTCCGTTCCCCAATCATCTCCGAACTGTTATGGGCGCTCCATCCAAGTGCCCAAATCTTATGGCCTATAACTTATGGACCATGATCTCAATCTACCACTGAAAACGACTTATTTTGGGGGTCTTATTCTTGGAATTTTTTTCGGGCTGATCTCTGAACTGAGCGAGACTTGTATGTGTTTCATGCGCGCGCGTCGTTGTCACGCTCTTTCACGCGGTCCCTGGGGAGAAGGAGGATGAAGACAGGGCCCCTGTCCACCTCCTCCATCTCCTTCCCTCCTTATCCCCCTCTCCTCATACTCCTCCTCCTACTTCTTCTTTTTCCCTACTCCTCCTCCCCCGTCCTCCACCCTCTCCCTCCTTCTAGCCTCTTCCCACACACCTCCCCTCACCCTCACCCAGGAGGAGGAGGGAAGAGGAGGAGAACGGGAGGAGAGGAGGAGGAAAGGAAACTAGAAGGAGGGGAGAGGGGGAAAGGGGGGAGGTGGAGGAGGGGAAGAGGATGACGAAAGGAGAAGGAGAGGACCAGGAGAAGGGGAGAGGAGAGGGAAGAGGGGGAGGGGGATGAGAAGGGGAGAAGGAGAGGGAGGAGGAGAAGAAGAGGGGGAGAAAGGAGGAGAGAAGGAGAGGGAGGGTGGAGGAGGGCGAGGAGGACGAGAAGGAGGAGGGAGAAGAGGGGAGAAATGAGAGGGACGAGAAGAAGAAGAGGGGGTGTCCCCAGAAAAGGCTATCCGAACAAGCAGCGCGTAACAAGGGGAGGGGGGTTGTCGCATGTCTTGTTCTATTTTGTGGCGCTCTGGAATCTAGCCTCGGTTCTTGTCAGAGACCAGGCTAAATGTGGAGGGTTCAGAGAATTAGAGATCAAAAAATAAGGGGCCAAATTTCTGGTGTCAATCGAGTTACGGGTGTGCGAAGTTCTCTACAGCAAAACACGCGCGCAATCTGTCACGAGCCTTATATTTATTCGCAGTCGTCCTCGGGCCGGATAAAATATTCATTGCTGGCTGAGCGCTTTCGGGATTGTTTCATGGGGGATTCTCTTTTCCGGTCATCCATCCTCTTTCTCTCCTCCTCCCTCTCCTCCTCCTCCTCCTCCTCGTCCTACTCCACCACCACCACCGGCACAGCGACCTCGACGACGTCGGCGTCGTCATCGTGCAGGACGTCCT
>JACMIG010000870.1:0-25436 GCA_014805385.1 Levipalatum texanum
CATTAAACGAGAGACTACAGCGGCAATACGGCGAAAAATATAGAAAAATCAACCACGGTGCTTCGAAACCATCAACGACATGAAATTCAATTATTTTTTTGGTGTGCCATCGGTCGACGTATACCAAACTTCATGATGAGCTGCACGCGCACTCGCAAATTTCTACAGATTTCAGGCGGAATCAGGATTTCACCAGTTTGCGATAGCAATTCAAACTGCCTGGAATCCTTCTTTAAGATATCTACTTCTTCTTCTTCGCAAGTGATTCCATACCAAGAGATCGGCTAGGGGTGGAGAAAAAGTAAGAGTGGATCTATACTAAGTCGACCGAGAGAAAAACTTTGTACTTGGCAGAATTTTGATTTTTTGCCGTTTTACAATGTTGTCGAGGTGGCGCAGTGGGATGAGGCGCACTTTGAGCGCGGAAGGTACCGGGTTCGAACCCCGCCTGGTGCAGACTGTTTTGCTTTTTTGCAAACTTGACAGCTTGACACCAGAACATGTTTTAGACGTGTTTTGACATGTTCGAACACGTTTGAACACGTCAGAACGTGTTTTTTGCCCAACTTACTCCAATCGCTTCCAAACTTGGCAGGATGATACCAGAACATGTTTTAGACATGTTTTGACATGTTCGAACACGTTTGAACACGTCAGAACGTGTTTTTGCCCAACTTACTCCAATCGCTTCCAAACTTGGCAGGATGATACTAGAACATGTTTTAGACATGTTTTGACATGTTCGAACAAGTTTGAACATGTCAGAACGTGTTTTTGCCCAACTTACTCCAGTCGCTTCCAAATTTGGCAGGATGATTCCAGAACATGTTTTAGACTTGTTTTGACATGTTCGAACACGTTTGAACACGTCAGAACGTGTTTTTGCCCAACTTGCTCCAATTACTTCCAAACTTGATAACATGATACCAGAACATGTTTTAGACATGTTTTGACATGTTCGAACACGTTTGAACACGTCAGAACGTGTTTTGTCCAACTTACTCCCAATCTTCGTATTGTTGCAGAATTGTTTTCTCACGCTATTAATAATCAAAATCAGAAATAACGAAATGAGCGTTAGCTTGCCCTGCCGTTTAAAGGGAACCTTTCGAAAAAGAAGTGAAATCCTGGACACGGGGCTGACGCAAAAAGTTGGCTGTGATTTGGCATTCCCCCATTTTGCTAGCATTCCGCAAAAGTAATGCATCCGGAAAAAGAGCTGAAACCGAAGAAGAATGTGATTTGGCTTTTTGTGTTCTATGCGTTGCGGTTAAAGGCATTGAAATCAGATCGGAGTTGATTTGGCTTTTGTAGGAATGCGGTGATATCACTCACGGGGTGTGATTTGGCTCCTCTCGTAATGGATGGCTTTAACTCAAAACGGGGGCAGTATGAAAAGCCAAATCACACGCGACCTGCAGGCTAGCTTTACTTGCGATGAACGATATCCCGTTCTTAAGTTCACGCCATAAGTTTTACAATATGCTTTATTTCCAAAGTGGGGCTGTGATGTTGTCTGGAACTAAGTCATTGCTAAATAGCTCGGTTGTCTCGAAGTACGCAGCATTGCGTGAAAGTAAAACTCTCCGCCGCTGTTCCAACCCGTTCGGCAAAATAATAGCTTTGTGACATTATTTCTAAAGCGTTGCATTACATTCGCGGAGCGTGTGATTTGGCTTTTCATACTGCCCCCGTTTTGAGTTAAAGCCATCCATTACGAGAGGAGCCAAATCACACCCCGTGAGTGATATCACCGCATTCCTACAAAAGCCAAATCAACTCCGATCTGATTTCAATGCCTTTAACCGCAACGCATAGAACACAAAAAGCCAAATCACATTCTTCTTTGATTTCAGCTCTTTTTCCGGATGCATTACTTTTGCGGAATGCTAGCAAAATGGGGGAATGCCAAATCACAGCCAACTTTTTGCGTCAGTCCCGTGTCCAGGATATGTATATTATTTAACACCTTGCTGCACAGCATCCATTTGAGTGCTTTGTTGTTGGAAGCCTTGACGTGGAGGGGAGCGGACTTGATAGGGTTGTTCACGTCGTTCTCCGTGTCTCTGTTCCCCTCCTTCTCTTGTAGATTCGTATCCACCTCGTCCTCCCCTTCCGCCTCCACGGTATCCACCTCGAGCTTCGTCGTTGTAGCTGCCTCCACGCGGGGATCGGTCTCCATTAAAGCGGAACTGAAAATATTTTTTCGATCAATATTATTGGTTTTTTCGAACGAGACTCGAGGGCAGAATATTGATCTATTCACGAACTTTCATCATAATTGCGAACTGAGCCCTCACCTCGCCTCCTCCGCCGCGGTAGCCTCGACTTCCGCCTCCGCCTCCTCCCCTGCCGTAACTCCGCTGATCGCCCAGATTTAGTTCGTCCATTTCGCGAGACACTGTAAGGATGAAAAGATGTACCCGCTCCCCTGTCAAGCAACTGGCAGTAGGGATAGGGTCTTTATGCCCTGCGGGGGTGCCCGAAAGGGTGCAGAGCTTTCGTGGACTGCACCTTCGGGTGAATCTTTATTTACGCGATAGCAACAACGCTCTATCAGCCGAAAAATATAATTAGCCTGTCATGAGAGCTGCCAGCTACGGATCAGGAAAATGGTGGGTTTCCAATTTTTCCTCCTTCACACTTCATTTTTGCGCTGTATATTTTTGCATGATTTAGAAGTAATTTTAGCGGTTATTTTTCGCATAACGATTTTGCACTGGTAAATATAATTGGTGCTCACCGTGAGCCATTGTTTCGCTGAGCATTCCTCGACGAGCTCGGCCATGTCCTCCGCCGCCTCGACCGTTATAGCGAGACTATAAAATAAAACATATATTTTAATTTCGTCGTTCTGGCAAGCCTTGCGCCCAAAATATTGATCGGGTCCAATTCTCTGGCTCATGATTAAAACTAGCAACGATTATTAATCTTAAATTAACCACAGATTCGTTGAATTCCAGAATAAATAAAACAAAGCTGATTATTGCCGACCTGGCCTCCTCCTCCTCTTTCTCCTCCGCGTGCCCGAAACTCTCGCGGACCACGGAATCCACTTTCCATCACTTTGACGAGTTAGAAATGTCCAAATAAGAAAAATAGGTCCAGCAAAGACTCAGCGAGGATAGCAAGATCGGAGGCTGCGTGAATGAGACTGGAGGGGTAGGAAAGAGGGGGGGAGAGGGGAGGAATCGGCGCCCTCTCGCACCCTCGGCTCTCTCCCCTTCCAGGCTCTCTAGCCTCCTTTCTCCCTACACTCTCTTGCCCTCCGCATGTCTTTCGCAACGTGTTAGAGCGGTAGGAAAGGCCGCGCCAAATGTCCATTGTTTACGTGTCAGCTGATGAAATGGATGTTTGGCGACTCTCCAACTTTCTTTGTAGCATCATCTCTTTTACTTTCGTTTCAAACGGGTTGGCCAGAAAAGACTCGTAGGGAGGAATGCGAGAGCAGACGATGGTCCAAATTAGAACTAAGTATAAAAAATGGAAAAAATTGAGACGCGTGCAATTTTCACTTATAGTAAACTAAAGCTTTATGTTTGTATTAATTTTTGTTTTGCTTCAATCCTGGAGCGAATTACTTATGCGTCACTTGATGAAATGAGAGCTGATTCAGCAGCGGCCGGCCGCAGGCAATCGAATACTACACGATAACCGGTCGAAGATACAGATAAGAGACCGTCTCTCCCTGTCATGATTATCCACTATTGTTGGAAAGCGATAATAGAAAATAAAAACTGTGCTAGAAACCAGTTTACCTTTGAAAAACTGGGGCTTCTTGAGAGGACGTTTGCAGGCGCCGGCAATGGCCTCTCTTTTGTCGCTGACTTAATCTTTAAAAAATAAAAAAAACTCGATACAGAATAACCCTAACGCAATCGCAAAACCGCACTGAAACGAGAAAAGACAAGCAAAAAAACACGCCATGTAGCGAGATCAGTTGCCTGAGTATCAGCACGGAAGCGTGTAAGGACTGAATGCAGGGAGAGGTGCAGACATGGAAATTTACTGAATAAACTTTTGAGGTTTTATTATCGATCTAACAATTATGTAATGATTTTCTTGTATAATTATGAGGTTGTCGCTAATCCCTAAACGAGTCCAACTCCGCCGTCTGTGAAATTTCACATCTTTGCATACATTGGCAGAAAGAAAAGGCAAGAAAAATACACGCGCCAATGCGCTTTTTGCATAGGTGGAAAAGGTGCGATGAAGTATTTCGTTATGATTTTTATCCCGAGAAGGTTGATAAATGAAACAATTTTTGTTCAGGGCCACGCTCATTGTCAGAGGTCGATGCGTTATTCTTTCGAGATCCGCGCCTCGCCGTCCAACATAGTAGAAAGTGACCAAGTTTCGGCAGTTTGTCCTGAACTCGAGCATTTTTCCCTCCGAACTTCGGAGTCCGAAGAGATAAAAGCAGTAATATGCTTCGAAGCCCTTCCCGGATTCAATCATCGTTACTGATTTTATTTATCTCATTGGGCGATACTTCTCGACAATACCTTTCCGCTTTCGCCGGTTGCGCTTGCGGCCATCGGGACCGCGGCGGCTGCTCTCCCTGAATCTTTTATTCATTGTGTAGGTAACGTCGCCGTATGGAGGATACGGTAAACCATCGCAAGTCGACGTTTACTACACCATGATTTTCTCCACTCACATGAATCTCGGACCCGCATACTCCTCGTCGCCTTGTGCGTCGATATTCGTTTCGGGGGTTGATTGAAAGAGAGAGAGAGAGTTCATCAAGATCCAGACAAAGATCAAGATTACCGAGACCAAAAAGGATTTTGTCGAGGAAGTCGTCGCTGTCGTCGGAAAAGTCTAAACGACCAATCATCAGTACTGTATTTAGCGTTCGTAAAGTCCGGAACAGAGTCACATCCGGAACGAATAAATCTTACCGGGGTCTCGGCGTGGTCGCGACCAATCGTAGCCCTTCCTCATCGGAGCCCTCTCGAACGCACGGCTATCGTGGTTTTCGTGGGGCCTGAAATTACCGAAATAATATCTGAATTATAGCTCACTGTTATTTTTTATTATTTAGATATTGATTATTTGAAGTCACCTTTCTTTCATGATCCGCTGCTCAAAATTGCTCTTTCCCCAGTCGTCATCGTATCTTTGTCGAGTGGGGCCGTTTTGATGCCCAGGAGGCGGAGGAGGAGGATGAGGATGAGGAGGACGGAAGGTTTGCGTCATCGGTGGACGGTTTCGGCTTGAAAAGAGATGTATGAAAAGCCTTTCGTCCGAAATAAAAATCAACGCAGAAGCTCGAACTCCTCTCCATAATATCGCCAAGATTGCAAGCAGGGGACCACGTTTTGGCACCCGGATTATTATGGCAGTTCCAAACTCTTCTAAATTCGCGTTCCGTACAAACTGTTCTCTCTCCATTGAAGATAGTATTCTCTCGTCGACTGCTCGCTGGGAAGCATTTCGCGCCAAGGTGCGAAATGAAGAGGGCGTTGGAACTGCCATAATAGACCCGAGAACATCTTATAGGATGCTAAATCAAGACCGGAGCTCTCTTCCACTGAGCTATACCCTCATGCACCTCCGACTCTTACTAATGGACTGGTATCCAAATACCGCCAAGATGAAATGGTAATAATCCAACCCCCAGCCGCCTCCAGGACTGAATCCTCCATTGTGATGTTCTCCTCTGCTATAGGGCGGCGGAGGTTCAGACATGAAGGGTTGCCCTGTAATTTAATGTTCCGCTATTACATCCTTGCTAAATAACACAAGTCTGCGCAGCCACTTACGTATCTGACGGCCGTATCCAGACAAGTAATGCGACATGTTCCGTTCCAGTTCAATGTCCCGCTGAGCTGCTGCCTCTTGTTCTTTCAGATCAGGGTACCTGAATTTAGTGTTCCGAATATGACAAAGTGTTCCGCCTTGCGCTAATTATAAGTGCAGTAAGTTTATCTGACTTTTCTCTTCCATGGTATCCATCATGGTATTGTAGATGGGGAGGTGGATCGTCGAAGTCTAACATAATAGTTTTGATGGAGGGATTCTTTTTCATTTTTCTCAAGACCTCCCTTTTTTATCGACGAGGCTGAGGTAAATAAGTCCGCGCATCCACTTACGTCCGATCTTACGGCCGTATCCAGACAAGTAATGTGACATGTTCTTTTCCAGTTCCATGTTCCGTCGAAAGAGTGCCTCTCGTTCTTTCTCATCGGGGTACCTGCATTTAGCGTTCCGGTTTTAGCAACGAGTTCCGCCTTCTAAACTAAGGGCAGTAAGGTGATCTGACCTCTCGCTTCGGTGGTATCCATCATGGTATTGTGCATGCGGAGGATGAGCGTCGAAGCCTGAAAGAGAGTGACATTGATCGAGGGTTCTTTTCATTTTCAAATTCGGAAAATTCAAAAACACCATCACCAAGACCTCCAGTTGCTAGATCAACAAGGAGCTTAGGCACCAGCACTAAATACTTGCTCTATCTCATCCACACCTCGCTTCTGAATCTCCGCGGTCTTCCGGTATCGGTCGTAGCTTCCTCCTCCGTCGAATGGGTCTCGTCGATCGAACTCAAACGCGCGTTCATTCTGATACTCGCGATGTTGAGGATCGTGGTAGTGAGGGTACTCTAAAATGGAGTAGTTCCGACCTGAGTGCTAAACGCAGTAATTTACCTCGGTGGCCCGCTTTGGAATCAATTGGATAGCCGCTCAACGAGTGAAAATCTCGTGGAGGCTGACGGAGATCTTTCTCGGAGTAGTTAAAGAAGGAGTGATAGGAATGGGCCTGCAACCAATATCGATTGATTTTGGTTATTATGGTTATAGGCAATTTAAGGCAGTTAGAACGAAAAAAGTCACAAAAACTTTGTTGTAAAGGCTGTAGCGCTGTTGAAGGGACCTTAATTTTTTTTAAACATTTTCACTTTTCATTTGGTAGATCAGGCCATTTTTCGAAAAATCGATGCCGACTTTGACTGCATTTTTAAGGCTGGGGACGGGTTTAAAAATTTTTTGAAGATTATTTTGTGACTAAGTCGAACATGGAGAAAAATATGTACTAGGTCACTTATATGACCCAGATTTTCCTATTACACCTTTAATGTACTGAAAAATGTAAGACTATTTTATGAAAGCTCATAAAATATTTTACTTGTGTCGTATAGGCATCGAAGGGCTGGCGCGGATGAGGAGAGCGAATTTCTCTCGCCAGACGATCATCGAGTCGTTGATCTACTTGTTGACCAGGGAATGAGGCCCGCTCTCGACCGCTTGACTCGTTCGTGAGTCTGCGGGAGAAGGGCTTGAAAAAAGTTCATTGTTCGAGTACATTGTTATATGATTTAAAACTTTCTCAGTGTATATAATATTTTTACAAAATGCAGATCAGATCACTAACCCTCTCCTTTTCCTGGAATGTATTGTAGACGACGGGATCGTTCCGCACTATTTCCCTCTTCTCATTTAGTGCCCATTGGTTCCTGCAGGGATTGTTTTTAAATGCACAGTTTTTCTACGAAGCGAAGAAAAAAATGTGGTGTAGCAAACTTCGCAGTCGGTAAATCATTTATTATACCGTATTTCCCACGGCGACGTTTACTACACCAAGGCATTCAGATCACTGACCATCCACACTGACTGCCTCCATAGCCCTGTTGCTTCGGGCGCGACCCGATAGGGCCTGGTTCACAAGGAAAGGGCTGATCCGGCATCCGCGGGTCGGAGGGAGTTTCCTCGACGACTGCGCTAAATATTTTTTTTATTTTTTTGATTATTTTACGATTATTATTTAAACTATTAAATATTTACGTTGCCGAAGTAAATTCTTCATCTGGCTTGGGGATCTCGCTAATCGATATAACACCGAACGCTCGATAGAGATCTTCGTGGATTAGCTCGTGCCGAGAAGGCGCTCCTCTTCCTTCGTTGAGCAGTGCATCATTGCTTGTTAGGGATGAAGAACAGGGCCATCTGCTCATGACACTGCTCCCAGTAAACAGTAAATGATCTTCTTCAATGACCAAAAGAAGATGTGGTTCCGAAACATGCTCCTAAATACACTGCACGTGAAGCATAAACGAATCACTCCTTCCCATTGAATGTGATGCATGGCGCGGGTTTGTGCGATTTCCCGATATCGTTTCGCACCACAGAACTTGTAATTCGTTCCCCGCGCTCACTGTCGTTAGTGGTTCCAACCTGCGAAAATGCAGAAATTGGAGCGCTGCAAGTTCGCTGGTGCGCGCTTTATGAAGGTGTGTTTTATCGACTACTGAACCATAATAGGAACCGCTAACGACAGTTTACGCGCGGAACGATTTACAAGTTCTGTGGTGCGAACCAACAGCACCCCCAACGCACATTATGGTTTCTTACTCCAAATGCAAAATTCCCGATCTGATCTCTGCGCCAAAAGATATCACACGAAATATTGTCGAAAACCACGAGATACATATTCAAACGATGTCAAATGCCCTGTGGCCACTGCCATAGGGCATTTGGCATCTTTTTTAGTTGATGGTGTGAAGAGACAGCGCATTCCCTGCATTGTTCTTACACTCGACACTATCTACAACGAGCGGTCGATCGTCAAACTTCACAACTCTTGTGGTGGCGAGAGGAAGAAATGCCAATGAACCGGTTCATTCTCTGCCTCATCATTCATTCCATTGCGGTGGTCCAAAAAGTTCTTCGCATGTTTTTCACAAGAACTAACCAAAAAAATGAGAAATCTTGAAAACCAGCTGATCGATTTAATTATTAGGTTGGCGCATAAGTCTTGCGACATCGGCTTTGGAATTTTCTTTCTCTGGGCTCTGAGCATTTCACGGCTCATGCACGTAGGGTTAGGAAGGGTAGTAGATGCCACGCATATTCCCTCAGCAGCTAGGCTGTGGCTTTGTTCCTGTGCGAATGAGAGAGCATGAACCAAACGTTTCATAAAACGGCACTTGAAAAGCTGGAAAATACAAAATTTGTTTTTCTCGTTTCATGGGCCGTTTCTAACGGAATGTCAAATCCTTTTATGAAAAGGTGCTCGGGTCTGTGCTAAATAGTATTCAGCATTGGATGGAAAGAAAGCAAGTCAGCAGCAGCGAATAATCGAATAAAGGCGTTTTTGTAAGCAAAAATGGCTTTCGAAGCCCCACTGTCCACTATCATTCCTGATCAACCAACCAATACCATAATTGTGAACGTTTTAGGTGACTCTTCTCGCATTATGGTTTCTGACACGATTCTCCAAGTCTTGGATTTTTAGGAGTGCTGACATAATACGTTTAAAATCTGCATAAAGTGCTTCCGTTCACATAATTGTTTCTCTAACGTTTCGAAAAATGCACAATCAAAAACATGATTTTGGTAAAGCACTACATGTTTTGAAATAATACGCAAAATTACAGTTCAGGAGGTCTCAGCATAAAATTAATATAAAATCAAACATCTAAAAATGTCGAAATTTCGAAGTTTCTGTTCAACGTGGTCTAGTTTGCTCTGGCTAACAGCTACACCTGAACCACTTTTGCAAGATTCGTGGCACAAGATGCCCTTCATTTCCCCAAATGCAGGGGCCATGAAAACCACCGTATTAAGAAAACGAGAATTTCAAACTTCGATGTCGCAAGACTTATGCGCCAACCTAATAATTAATTAATTAATAAAGTATAACTCAATTCTCGATGTAATAAAGATAACAACCAATCGCACTGGAGCTCTGAGGCTGTAAAAGTATCTGTTCACTAATGCATCCTATTCGAGATGCCCGCCCGCGTGGCAGAGCCATGGAATGGAGTGCTATTCAGCGGGCGCGAACACTCTTCATTTCAAACACCATCTGCAACTCATTTCACTTCTTCAGGTTTCGCCATGATTCATATCCTGCGAAATTCTGTGAAACTATCAGTTCTTTTCAGTGACCTTCGATTTCGGCACTATGTACAAAGACGCGAGATGATATGGAGAAGACGATGAAGATGATTATGATAAAGGCCAGGAGATGAAGATCTGGAAAAGAACTACTCAATTTCACTGGTAAGCAATGACTATTATTTTTCTTGAAGCAATCGCTCGGCGAACGCCACAATTCTGGACATCTGACAATGAGTTCAGAAAGAGTCAAGGGTGTGTGGTGACTGTGGGGTGCACATGATTTCACGAACGTGACTCACTTTCCCATACGAACTCTCTAACTCTCACTTCCCTACTCGGTCCTCCAGTCTCTCGCTGTTGGCAGAAGAGGAGAAGGGAGGGAAAGTCATGGAAAAAACGAGGAGGATTCCTTATCAGTTGACGATTCCCAGGAAAGGGGAGGTTCAGCTGACGCCCACAGACTGTGGAAGAAGGAGATTCCTGGAAAGGGACTCCTCTCTCTCTCTCTCTTTCTCTATTTCTCTCGCTTCTTGCATTTAGGGAAGGTTAACCGTGAATCGTAGTCCCGGTCATGATCTCACTCGCGTTTCGCCGCGTTTCATGTTGTGCAATTCTGCTCCTCCGGTCATTTCCCGAACACATTACTGCGAAAAGTTCTATCCCTTGGGCTTACCGCTGCATTTTCTAGTTTCGCATCTCCGTACTTGTGCCGGTTTGCGAATAGTCTCCGTGGAATTGCGTATATCCCCGGACTTTTAAAACAGGGAGCATTTGCTAAATGCCGCAAGTCTTAGTAACCCAATGCTAAATGCAGAAATGGACGACGATGAAGGCCCCAGCCCCATCATCATCGACAACGGATCCTCTCTCTGTCGGGTAGGATTCGCGGGCGAAGAAGCTCCTCGAGACGTGGGTTCAGTCAGCGATTTGCCCGATGGTGCTACCGTATTCCAGAGTATGTCGTGTGTGATTGGTCGCCCGAAGTATCCGTACGCCATGCCAACCGATCTCGCGAGGTTCGAAACGTACATAGGAGATGCAGCCATGACAAAGAGAGGTTGGTTTAATCGTTTCGAAGAATACCGTCGGCGCTAAACAGAGTATTGTCAGCGCAAAAAAATATCCGGTGCTAAACAGAGGAACGACAGGATATTTCAGGAATGCTCGCCCTTTCACATCCAATAACACGCGGAGTCGTCACTGATTGGGATGGAATGGAGAGGATCTGGGACTATTCACTGACATCGATGTTGAGGTAATTAATATTTGATCGTTGATCTTTGATCTGCATGCAATTCCAGAGTTGACCCCACCGAGCACAATGTAATCATTACGGACGCAGCTCTGAATCCGCGGAGAAACAGGGAACGAATAGTTGAGGTTCGTCAAACTATGAGATAAAGACAGTACCGAGGAAAAAAATCCCCACCCTCTTTTTATTGTTCTGGTTTTCAGACCATTTTCGAATCCTTCGGAGTTCCGGGTGCCCTTACTGCTATGCCGAATTTCTTGGAGATACTCGCGATAGGGAGACATTGTGGTAAAAATTTTGGCATTTTGCCAAAAAATAATTTGGCAATCTTCCAAATGTAAATTTATTTTCTATTTCAGCCATGATCATAGACATTGGCGAAGGCTGCACGACGATCGCTCCGATTATGGGAAATATTATTATTGGTCCGGCTGTCTTGGTAAGGTTCCGATCTGTTTGATAATTTGAGTAATGCAGATTTACTGCGAATAGTAAAGTGGGAATACGGAAAAGATTATGGTTTTTTTCAGAGAATAGACCTCGGCGGAACGGATCTCACCGAATATTTGCAACGATTGTTATTGTATCGCGGGCATCGGTTGATGACGTCAGGTGGGATTTTATTCTATTATTTTATTGTCGAGAATCAAGAGGGTCTAATTCTTGGTGTTAAAATTTTCAGCTTCACGAGAAATAGTGCGGGAAATAAAACAGGCGCTCTGCTACGTTTCGCCGGATTACGAATATGAATTGAATGCACCGAGCAACGACTTGGAGGCCACGTACGATTTGCCGGATGGACAGGTTCAGTTTAGTTATTGTCGAAAACCAAAGAAACCGATTTTCTAATTCCCATACACGAATGCTAATTTCGAGCCAGTTTGATCTAAGAGTTCTCGATATTATGGGTTTTCGATAATTTAATATCTGTCCGAAGAAAGCGTTGTCTTTCAGGTCATAACTCTTGGCGAGGAGCGCTTCCAGTGCGCCGAGGTCCTCTTCCAGCCGAGTCTTATCGGTGAGCATTTTTATCGATCATCAATTTCGATAAAAATGCAAGAAAAAATTAATTTACATCTTATAACGGAAGTGCAAATAAAAAATAAAATTTGGAAGCGAGAGTTAATGCAAAACGAGAAACGTAGGTTCTGTTACAGTGCTGCCTGCGCCTCTCGTTTTGCGTTATCTCTCACTTCGCAACTTTTATTTTTTAAATGGCAGTAGGTATTGCGCATAGCCGTTACGGCCTACAGTAACTCGCTTACGACGACGTTTACTACACCGCTCTATTTTCCGATCGAGATCACGCCGGCCTCACGGAGCTCGTCCTCCAGTCGCTCGCCAAGTGCGCCATCGACGATCGACGAGATTTTCTCAACAATATTTTTCTTGCCGGCGGAACCTCCGATCTCCCTGGAATTGCTCCCCGACTGGAGAGGGAGCTGACCGAGGCGTTGAAGACGTAATTTATTTATTTCAATTTTTTTTAATTTAAAGGAGTCGACTCTCGGAATTTTTATACGAAAAAATGTATGTATATTTTATTCGGAAAGGGCATTAAAAAGAGAGGATACCAAACATTTATTTTTGCGATTTTTCTATCCCCGGGCTGTACGCAAAATACAGTAGTGTCAGTGGTGTAGTAAACGTTGTTGCTCGCTGAATTGTGTAACTACAGTAATCTGGAATCGGACGACATTTACCAAATTGCAGCACGAAACGTATCCATGTGCACGCGCCGCCGAAGGACACCCATGGCGCCCTGGCATGGATCGGAGGCTCGATTGCCGGATCGCTGTCGACAACAGTACAGGAGTGGATTACGAGACAAGTTTGTAATTCAATTATTAGAATTAAATGACCTGCTAAATGTAGTAGTAGAGCAAGTGCTTCGTTAAATACAGTAGCTAATAAAGCCACGGTTACTGGAAGAGTCCGGGCGCGAGCGTTTGTCGATTTGCATGAATACGTTACAATACTACATAAACCAATGCGTTGGTAAACAAAGTAGCGAAAACATCTAATGTTACTGTGTTTATCCCTGAATAGTCGGCTATTTGCAGGAATACGACGAAATCGGGCCAGCGATCGCTCATCGGAAGAATTTCCAAAACAAATAAAAATTAAATAAAGAATATTTCTTCTCCAACAACTTTGTTGAAAAGTTGGCGCACAGTACCTCACAAATTTCCCAAATTTTACATGGATCGATTACAATATCATAAACGAGACAAATCAGCCATTCAACACGTCGTTTCCATAAATTTATCTATTCATAGACGTCATTATCGGGGTATAAAGGCCGTCTTCTCCTTCTCCAGACTTCATTCCAAGTCGGAACAACTCTACTGCCATGGCCCAGTCCGTCCCTCCCGGAGACATCGCCACCCAGCCCAACGCCAAGGTCGTCTTCAACGCCCCCTACGACGACAAGCACACCTACCACATCAAGGTGGGCATTTTTTTTCTTTGGGTCGGCCCTTCGTAGAACCCTATTCCCAAGCACTACCCCTGTAGATACAGTAATCAATACAAATATCGTATCCCACTCCAATCCGTTTTCGAGATACAGTATTCCGTCTCATAAATACCATAATCGCCCTAAATCCTCGTTTTCCATCCCTTTGCCAGATCCCTTCCCCGTTCCCTAGCCCCGGAAATACATCTCCAAGATACAGTATTCCTCCGTTTTTCTTACAATTAGATCTCGTCCCCGTTCATCAAATGATACCGTATCGTTCCTAAATCCCATCCTTACAGGTGATCAACTCGTCCGCTCGTCGCATCGGATGGGCCTTCAAGACCACCAACATGAAGCGCCTGGGCGTGGACCCCGCCTGCGGAGTCCTCGACCCCAAGGAGCCCGCTCTCATCGCCGTCTCCTGCGACGCCTTCGCCTACGGCCAGGAGGTTCGAAAATTCTATTCGATTGTTACCGTATCGGCAAATGTTTCTTTGTCGCTTTAATTTTTTTACTAGACAAGTGCTTGACTACCGCAACTCTTTATCCCTTCAGGACACCAACAACGACCGCATCACCATCGAATGGACCAACACCCCCGATGGCGCTGCCAAGCAGTTCCGCCGCGAGTGGTTCCAGGGCGACGGCATGGTCCGCAGGAAGAACCTCCCCATCGAATACAACCCTTGAGTGGGAGATAAAGTGGAGCGGAAAGATTCAACGCTGTGTTACTTACAACTTTGATTAACGCTGCTCTGATCGATGAGGGAATGCGCCTTGTGTGGATATGATAGACACACGGAAGGGACAATCGCAAGCTGAAACTGTTTGGAGAGTTGTTTCGGTCGATAGAAAGACGACCAAGATCATCCTCCTCGTGCTTTCCAGAATGTTCGTCTAGACGGATCGAAACAAATTTGTTAATCGAGAGTTAATCCCAAAGTGGCCGCATTCTGGTGCGAAAACTCCTCATAAGTGGTTGTGAAGGCATGATGCAGTTCTCGACTAGATTCATCATTGAGAATCAGTTATCGAGGGATCTTGACAGTTGCGGGAGAAGATGAAAGTACTTGGAAATTTATCTGCAATCCGTCTTTTAGGCAATCGTTCAGAAGTGACGAAAATTGGGAAACATCGCACACCACTACACCACGGCAATTGCGATTTGATAGGTTTTGTTTTATTCGCCGTTTTTAGTCTTTATTGGCGAGCGTGTAGTGGTGAAATCATCCGTGCGCACCGTGCTTGCTATCTCCGCGAGCGATTTCGCCGACTTCCGATTTCACCGCGGTTTTATAGTTTTGTTAAAATGCTTCCTGCATTTTTATTGTTATTTTCCTGCAGGGGTAACCACGATGGCAGCCGCCATGACGATCGCCGCGCCCAATGTCAACTACGTCCAGATCGACTCTCTTGTCGTCATGAAGATCGTCAAGCACGTCGACAGCGAACTCTACGCTGGAATGAGCGAGGTTAATTTTTTAAAGCAAAATTAAGTTTTTTTGTTAATATTTATTATTGATATTATAATGGATCTGTTCATCTTGTAATAATAATTACTGGCTTGTATAGGTTGCCGGCGAGGCGTGCCAGGGCCTGCTCACTGGACTCATCGCCGTTGAGGAAGGCCGACTCGAAATCACCAACTGCTTCCCCGTTCGTTTTTTCTGCAATAAAAAACTTGATTAATCACATTATTATTTGTGCTATTGTAAAAATATAAGGAAAATAAAGACGTGATAGGAATAAATGTACGTACAGACTGCCCGTGCGGAGCCGGCGCTCGACATGGAGGAGAGCTCCAACGCAGCGACCTCCGCTCACGAGGAGATCAAGCAAGCCGAGATGATAGACATGCTCAAGAAGTTCCGGTGAGTTCACTGGCGAATTATTTTTTGTTACCGACTAATTCCCAAAAATACGTTGTACATTTCAGTCACATGAACATTGACTACGAGCTCGTCGGCTTCTACCAGGTTGGCTTTTTGAAGCTAATAATATTTAATTAATTGCTATTATTTGAACTCCATAATTCCCCGAGGTTTCAGGCGCATCCATTCTCTGCCTGTTTCTCTCCCGACGTGGCGGAGTCCCTGTTCGACTACCAGAGCAGCGTCTCCGACGGCGTCGTCCTTATTTATGGTGCGTTCAGTTATAGTTTTTTTATTGACTTGTCCCTAGGCAAAAAATAAGGGAGGAGATATAGCTTCTTGGACCCGGAATAAATGCAACCCTTTTTTCAACAATTATTTTGGCGATTGTATGGCGTGTGTAATTTTTTAATGGAACTCATCCCCTATAAACTACTGAAGAGCGCGGAATCACCATGGGTGGAAACATTTCATCCCGAACTTACCTGAAATAAATATTGCACCTTTTTTAGATCCGGTGAAGACGCGAGCTGGACAGCTTACGCTGACGGCCTACCGCCTCTCGCAAGCCGCCCTTCAACAGTACCACAAGAACGAGTGGACTCCCGAGAGGTTAGCCTTTCCTCCCCTTCCAACCATGAGTCATAAAATTTGAATTCAAAATTCTTAACGTTTCCGACCTGGCGAATTGAAGTTGCATTTAATATTTATTGCATTCAAAATTATCATTGTGCAATGACTCTGTGTTGGTACAGACTACAACAATGATTATTTCCAGCGTCAAGGCTGCCGGCATCACGTTCCAGTCCATGTTCGAGGAGCTTCCCCTCGTCATCAAGAACTCTCACCTGGTAAGCGGGCTTTGAATGACCCTAAATGAGACATCCGAGCTCATTTCTCCATGTAATTATTGAAGCATCGAAATCTTGCGCTTATTTCGCTATCCTTTGCTATTTTTATTAGCCCTAATATTGCAAGTCGAAATAGTATTTTGTCAGGTGAACGCAATGGTGGCGGAGTTGTCCCTGTCGCCGTCGATGCGCCTCAGCGATAAGCAGGCATCGCACCTCGAGCTCGGCACCAAGAGGCATTTGTTTTGAAGTGCCGAAAAATGTTGTATATCCAAACTAATTCTCGACAATATGGTCCTTACACTGTTCGACGTATATACGGTGATGATGATAATTGAATCGGGGTTTTAACATTTTTAAAGACTGAAAGCCAATTCGATTGACGTAAATTAATTACCGCGACATTTCAATTAGTGTTGCTATGCAAGATCAACTGGTTTATTTCCTATCCAATGCTGAAAAAATTGCAGGTCCCTCGAGAAGTGCGTCCGCGGCATGATGGCCAACATTGACGAGCTCAACAAGGCCATCCAGGTATCTTTTGAATTCGTATTCATTATTTCCACCGTGTACGATTTACCGATTGTTAAATAAACCGATACTCAATTTACCCCCAATATATTCCAGGCGTACTCCAAGTACCAGATGGACAAGCAGAAGCACGATGCCCACGTCCACAATCTGCTGCAGAAGAGGGTAAGCCTTTTTTTCTGATATTTTTCCATTTTTTCGTAGCATGCTGCGTATTCCGTTTTATAAAAATTAAAATAAACATATTTCAGGAACTGGAAAACGAACAACGCCGTGCACGTGGAGAGCCCGCGCTTTCCCTTGATGACATCCGCAAGATGAAGGTTCATGATCTCTCCTACCTGTTATACCATATAATGATTATAATTGTCACAAGACACAAGCGGAGTATTATATCTTGCTGCGTTTTCGCAATTTACATGCGATCTGTAACCTTAAATTCGCTGGGTTTTATTATATCCCAATGAAAAATTTTTATCTTTGTAGGGCCCGACGCTTCAAACTCGCAATGGAATGCTGGATGCGCTGCTGACGTCGCTCGATACTCAGGCCCTCTGCGACTTTGCCACCAAGGTTCGTGCTTTGGTTTACTTTTCCACATTTCCATACCTGGTGGATTGGTGCACTTGTGCAATTGAATATAATTCGATCAATTGCAGGTGACCGGAGAAAACATTGCCAAGCTCTTCCTGGCCGAGGGCCTCGCGGGAGGCAAGCAGTAAGGGATCTCATAGGCCGACAACTTTCCGCCCTTTCCGAGGTGGCACCTCGACATCCCATTCGAACTTACTTTGATCCGTCTTGGTCATAGTATCTCTTCACTTCTCTGTCGTCTCGTCTATTCTTCTTCCTCTTCCTGGTTTCACGACTCGCTGCTTTCTGACTAGAGTTTTCGGCCAGTTTTAGTCATCAAAATGGCCCGACCCTTGCGGTTGAGCAGGGAAAGTTTAGTATTGCGGAAACAACGGTGCAGCCAAAACTCTAGTCTTCCTGGTCCTGCCTCATTGTTGATTTTTTCTTATTCGATGATGGTAATTAATTAATTTCGTATCCATTCCGTTATCGGATGTTCCCGGTAGTGGAAGCGTTTCCTTCTTTTTTTGCCTTGGTTGTTGTGCATGGATTTTTGAAATGAGTAAAGCACCTTGTTGAATGGTAATCGGGAAGGCTTACAAGGTCACAATACAACAACTACCTATAAACAGTGATTGTATAAAAGGAAAGTGAAAATGTGAGATTGAAACTTAGTTAGCTGGAGCATATGGATAGTCACAAAATTTTAACAACATTTGAACGGAATAAATGAAGCTGAAGAGTATAACTGCTATACAATAGCAACTTTCCAGGAAACAAGAATTTGCGAAGGGAGATGGTGGATCGATATTATAAAGGTAAAATAATGCAAGTGGTACATTCGCCGAGGGTGTAAGAAATCAATGAGGTCAATAGAGTATCGATCGAAACGAGGTTTCAACAGAATCGTGGTGGAAGGTCGGATGTCTACCGCCTGGGGGGCGGCCCACCTCGGTATCCACCCCCTCCCCCTCCACCTCCGCCGCCCCTCCATCCACTGGCATCGTTGCCTGCAACGGTGGTGTGATGAATAGTATAATTAGTTAATTGACTCAATTCGAAAAATTCACCCGTACCTCCTCTCCACGCGCCTCCGCCTCCTCCTCCCATCCTCTGGTCGCTTCCACCTCTCCATGCGGATCCTCCACCGTTGCCACCGTAGCCTCCTCCTCCGCCTCCACGGCTGCCTCCTCCACTGTAGCCACCACCACCGCCTCCGTAGCCACCTGGAAGTGATACCGATGAAATAGGCAGCCGTTTTCGAATTCAAAACGTTTTCAACGCATATTGATTATTGTTATATTCAGAAAAGTCACACGAAGAAATCGAACAAGTCCTAATTATTCCGCTATTCAATCTCGAAAGTGACATGACATGAAACCACGTGGTTGGTTCCGAGGTTGAATGAAACCGTTTACCGATGGTCACTCGAAAACATTGTTATTTAAAATTATTTTTTTCATTATTAAGAAAAATTAGCGGCATGAAATCACCCGGTTTTGAATAGATAGAAAAAAGGCGACTAACCTCCCTGCCCGTAGTTTCCGCTTCTATCAGGGCCAGCGCTGTATCCTCCGCCTCCATATCCACCTCCACCACCACCGTATGATTGGGGGGATGCACCGTATGCCCTATCGGCTCCTCCTCCATAGCCTCCCTGGCCCCCTCCGTAACCGCCTCCACCTCCACCGTATCCTCCACCTCCATAGCCTCCTCCCCCTCGACTGGCGTATCCACCGCCTCCTCCTCCTCCACGAGACTGGGGATAGGGCGAGTAGCGATCACCGCCGCCGCCTCCTCCTCCACCTCGCCAGCCTCCGCGGCTTTCGCCTCCGTATCCTGAAGTTAATAATATATAAATAGATGCTTATAATATTATTTGTTAGTTTATTCCCACTGTCGTAAACTAGAATTTTTGTTTTTAAAATTCTAAAACAAATTGCACAGAAAAGTTCTAGATTTTTTTAAAACTGATTCCGCAATAAATAAACCAGGCGATTCTACGCAATGATCATGCAATTAATTAATCCAAATTGAGCGTTGATCATTTTGCGGTAATTGTATTCGCGGAATACTCGCAGTCGCCCAGGAAAATTAATCCGGTGATTCTTCGCAGTGACAGTGCGATTAAAAAATGTGAATAGAGCGAAGATCGATCAATCTGCGTTTGCAGGTGAAATATCCATCACAATTTTCCTGACAGCATAACCAACCTCCTCCACCCCCGTATCCCCCTCCTCCTCGGCTGTACCCGCCGCCTCCTCCATTGTAGCCACCACCACCACCGCCTCCGCGCCAGCCTCCTCTTAAAAAGATAGGAATTTAAATTATATATATCCGAAAAATCGATATCAGCAAAAAATAAATAACCTGTTGTAATCTCCTCCGCCACCGCGTCCTCTCCATCCCCCTCCTCCTCCGCCGCCGCCTCGTCCACCATTGTATCCTCCTCCACCGCGGCCGCCACCGAAACCACCGCGATAGCCAGCGTTCTCCCTGAAATGGGTGATCGCGTATTTTTTGAAAGTGAAGGAGGGGAGAGCAAATGCAACATGCATGCTTTAAAAATACGAGACCCTTGAATAACTCTCACGGCAGGTTGGTTTTTCTTTTTTACAATTTAATTGTTACTTTTCAAAATAGACATAATCTTCGTGCCTGTATCCCTTTACAATGATGGGTGTCGGGAAGCCTTCCGATACCGCCGCGTAGTCCTTGTCCTCCTGCAAGGCAGAGGCGATCTCACTTGTCCTGGCCACAAAACAATTAGATCATGAAACGGAATTCCAACAATAGTGTATGCACATGCGCTCGATAAAAGACTTCATAAGCTGGATTAGTAAGTGGAGAACAATTCGTCGTTAAATGGAGGGCTTTTCTACAGCCGAGTCCTCTGTCGAATCTCACCGAAGAATGGTCGTTCAGGATATAATAGATTTATAATATTATTCCGCACCTCAACGTATCGTGGCGGCAGCTTGGCTTCGATCTCCTCCACGGTCTCCTCGGAGTAAGGCTCCTCCGGCACCGAGCGCTTCTCCTGTAGAAATAGTTCATAAAGATATAGAAATAATATCATGCAAATAAAAAATATTAAATACAAAATAGAAATGTAATAAAAACCTTGGGCGGTTCCTCGGCAACGGGAGGCTCGGGCTCGGTGGCTGCTTCTTCCTTTGTTTCATCCTCCTTCGTCTCCATCGCCTCCTCCTTCGTCTCTGCCACGGAATCGCCCTCGGATTTCACAGCGGGAGCCTGAAAAGAGTGGCATAATTATTACGAAGGCGTCTTTTATGTAGATGCAGAAGATAACGACCAATTCATTGCGCATCTAATTTCCGATTTCTGGGGAGTTGTTCGAGATATAGCAAGGTGCCTTAGTATCGAAATATGTTCAGCCCGGAATGGGAGAACACGGTACAATAATTTTAGCATTTACGAATCGGGAACTTTAGCCCGGAATGGGAGAACACGGTACAATAATTTTAGCATTTACGAATCGGGAACTTTAATAGAGACCTCAGTTTTAAGGAAGTGCGCCAACAGAAGTTTGTGCACAAACAGTGAATAAAAGGGTATTACCGTTAGTTACCGCTGGGAGTAAACCCCCTCCAAAAACCAGCGAAAGTGATGAAAAACCGCCCGCCGAAATTAAATATCGTCGTAAACCCCCCGCCGAAGGCGAAAAATCATTCTAAGCCCGCCGCTGAAAATAGCTCGCGGGAGGCACCCTTTTATTCACTGTGCACAAACACTTTACCACACTTCATTATATCTCCATGTCACGAACCTCGGTCACCTCGGGAGCTGGTGCTTCTTCAGTCGGCGTTTGTTCGACGGGCGCAGCCTCCGTTGACTCTTCAGCTGCCGGCTGCGACGATGCATCCCCATTCAAGGGCACCTCCTGAAACACGGCTTATTTAATTTTATTATTCATTTTATATTATTGTATTATTCATTTTACTATTCAACATCCGTACTGATTGATGCTAGAAAAAATGAGGAGAATAATAGTTCGAAACGTGGCTCCAGTTCAATTCTAGAATTGCATGTGTACCGAATCGCGAAATGTGTATAACAAACCTTGGAGGGCTCGACGCCGTTGGTTGCGCAGCTGTCATCACTAGCAGAAGGTGCAGCCTCGGAGGACACCTAAAGAATCAATTTTATTTTTTAAACAGTCCGAAATACAAACTAGTTAAATTAAATATCCGGTACTTATAAATTACTATTATTTCATTCTAATGGAATTTACAAAAGGAACGAACCTCCGCGGGAGCAGAAGCGTCTCCGGCGCCGTCATGCACGACTTCCTGAAAGATTGTTGAATTTGATCATTGTATATTTAGTTAAATCGAAGGATAACAGTAAGTCAGTTTAAATATTTTGAAAACTAGCAGAATTAGGTAGAAATGAACCTTGAGGGGAGCAGCCTCTCCGGTGGCCTCTCCCACGTCCGCCATTTTCTTCGTGTCGACGCCCGTGATCGAAGGACTCGATTCCGACGGCGCAAACACTCTGAATCCGAATAGAAATTTGAACAAAAACGAATGGAAGAAAAATTTGAAAATCGAACGCGTCGTGTGGCGGGTGTGCAGTGCCCTGACGACGATTACACTATGGGCTAATGGACAGATACGGATCTCGCTGGATACCGTAAATTGAAACCTTATTAGCGGACGTCAGATGTAAATGGAAACGAGTAAAATCCGAGCTTTTCAACAATAGAGACTTGCACAGAGAGGAAAAAAATCAATTATTTCAATTTGATGGAAATGGTGGCCGAGATCACCAAAGGTAACTGCTTTCTGATGGGTGTTGAGATGCCAAACTAGACGCGATTCTAATACTCGATGTATAAATGGTCCATACATGGTGGTCGAATATACACTTGCGACGAATTATTGCACCAGGATTCCGAAGAAGGAGAGCACACCAAACAATAGGCATATTGATTAACGAGCGAGGCGCGAAATCGGAGGACGCTCTAGTAGAGACTCACGACGACCTCGCGCCTTGGCTATTTTTGAAGATTAGGAAGATCTTCGAGAACAAATTCTCGAAGATCCAAACTCTTCCTGTCCACAATTCGACTGCAATGGCAACGGCGCACGTCTCCATCGGCGCCGATCTCTTCCCCGTCCTCCCGAACACCATGGTCAGTTTAGTTACAGAAAAATGAGGAGGAGGAAGAAGGGGGAGGAGAACGCCATGTATTCTTATAAGAATTCATGCATATGTTTCAACCAGGGGGGGGGTCCCCCTGTTGGGGGGCCATTTTTGGTCAATTTTGACCGATTCTGTAAATTCCGCTTCCGGAAAGTAGTATTTTCCGGAATTTACGGACTCCCGGATAATGCGGAATCCTCTTGTCGTGGCCGACTTGGGGGGGAGGGGGGTAGGTGAAGGCCCCGAGGCTCTTGGACCACTCCTGTGCAAAACGTTACGGACAGAGTCACATCGCCTTTTATAAAGTAGTTGATAAGCTTTTTTTTCATAAAGTAGTTGATAACGAATGCTTGTTGCTGAATGGAATAGCATGCGGGCCCTCATTTATGTAAATTCCCAGCACGAACATCACAAGGAAAGATTGAAGCTGGAGGAACACTTTCGTTGAACATTGCGATCGATCGTTACATTCGTCGTCGTAGCACATAACGATAACCTGCCTAATAAGATGCATGTATTGTCAAAGTGCAATCGGAATAAGCAACAGAAAATGCAATTCAAATCTCGTTTTGATCTTCGCTCATAGTGAATCCACACGATGGATGCCTCTTCTTCTGTCTTTCCTCTGCCTCTCGGAGCCCTCGAGAAGAAGGCACCCGGTCGAAGTCGTCAAGATTCAGCGAGAAGCTTCCCTTCTCCATTCGCCGCCTGAATTCATTTTTAGTTTGAAAAGTAATGCTAACGAGACCTTTGCTGCGCAGCAATGAAGGAATTCGCAGAAAAGATGCCATTACAACTGAAGAAAAGTCCACGGTTGGTGAGAAATTCGAGGACCTGGAATACAAATATGTACAAATGGTTGAGAAAGACTTGATACCTCGAGGTTCCTTACATTACTGATTGTGAGAGCTTGAAGAAGCTGAGTGTATGCAAGACTCCGCGGCACACGCATACATTCCCTGGCCAGTACGTATTCCACGAAGTCAGGGTCAGTCAACATCCAAATATGCAAAATCAGATCAAAAGTATGGAGATAGCTCATACCTTCATTCTGGACATGTCCGAGTAGCGCGACTCAATCTCCGCTATATCCCGCATAAATATCAACCCAAAATCCGGGTTTCGATAGCGCAACTCCAAAATAATTACACAACATTAATATGAAATACAATAAAACTAACGCTTGTCTTGATGACCTGTGATTCTTGATATACTCTGCTAACAAGCAACTCATTGCCCATATCAACCATTTCCCGCAAGAGTGACCTGAAACGCTTCATAAACGCACTTCTTTGTCAAAATTTCACTCCCTGTAGGCAAACTCAGATTGCAGCTTTCGTTTACCGAGTCTGCCTGGAATTTCCGCTGCCACTTCCTCACACATGGTCTTGATGAAATGAGGGTAATGAGGGTAGATCATCCGGGTCCAGCCCTAAGAAATACTTTCATAAGCGTTGGTAGTTCGAACAATAACCCTTCTAGGCCCGCCGAATTTTGTAGCGGCTTGTATGAAATCAATGCGCTGTGGTCGAGAGAGTGAAATGAAGTGTTTCGAGAAGGTGTCATCGATTTCCGTCCTTTTCTATAATTAGTTATTCCTAGTTTTCTTTTGGGGTAATATGAACGAACGCGAGCAAGGGCTCCCGGCAGACATGCGTCGTACAAAATGATGATATCCACAACGTCGTGAGCGCTTTTCGGTGAACACATGCAATTTCTGAAAGAATGAAAGCACGTGCCTCAGATGGGTTCCCCCATCATCTTTCGGACTTACAATGCAGAGGACACGAAGGCTTCGGAAGTAGTGGAGACGGCAAGGTTCACTGAATCGACGAGGATCGTTCAATCGTCCTCAGCGGCTTTCTGTGTTTTCAGCCTTCAAAGAAAACGATCCATTTCGGGACAATGAATTTCGAGGATCTAATTAATGTTTACGGATTTCCAATCAGAGCACAATTCTACGTAGCGCATATGGAGAGAACTGACACCGAACGAAGAAGCCAAGCAAGAATCGATAAATCCAGATCGTTCAAAAGTTCCGACATCTTGGTCTCCAAATACGCCGTTATCTCCTTCAATCGGCGTAGATTTTTGAGCGCACCAATTATCTCATTTGAAAAAAGTATAAAGGTGGTGTGCCCCATGCGAGGTCTTTCAACTTTTGAGAGATTCCTGTCCTGACAAAACGAAAATTTACCTTGATGATTTCAACTTTCAGAATTCAGCCTTCAGAATCGCGCATGCATTGTGCTTCTTGAAGAACGAAGTAATCTTCCTTTTTACATTCGACGACGGATTCTTCTGGAGCTTCCGAATTTTGGAGCGGGCCTGAAAAGCCCGTGGAGAGGGGTTAGTGAACAAAGCATACCTCCAAATTTATCTTCCTTTCTTGTTCGGAGATGCGAAACGGGCCGTTTGCCATTTTGTGGACCGCAGACCACTGTTCGAGGCTGTACAACCACAGGGCGGGAAGAACTCACCCTTTGAATTGATCGCTAACTGGGCCGGAGGGAGAGAGAGAGAGGGAGGAAGGGGAAGGAAGAGTGGAGAGAGTCAGAAGGCAGAAATGTGCGATCAGAAAGGTCATCGCCCTCTTACTTGTTTCGCAACATAAACGTATTATTTGCCGGATATAAAATGGATCCAACTCTCACACCATATTTACAGTACCGGTCAAAATGATTGGTCCACTTGTTTGCCTCTTCATATCTCTGCGTAGAATGGTGTAATTTCGAAGCGGAAAAACATTTTGTAGCTGAAGCGAAGCTCTTGAAGATGCTAAAATTCGTTTTTCCAAACGTTGCATTTTGGCCGGTCAAATTTGCGTCGTGCCAAAACGTGTTTTTACGCATTTTACGATTTCACCGTACGAGCATATAAGTTGAA
>JACMIG010000871.1:0-23252 GCA_014805385.1 Levipalatum texanum
TAGCGGGCCCCTTTAAGATGGAGATAAAGCTATCTCCAACCTAAAGAAGGACTCGGAAGAACTTCTTGGCAAATTGCCAGTCTTAATGAGAGTGCATTTCTCCAGACATCGACGCATCGAATTGTAGCATTTCCATACGTCGACGTCTGGAGAAATGCACTCCCATTAAGACTGGCAATTTGCCAAGAAGTTCTTCCCAGTCCTTCTTTAAAGGGCGGCTGAAGACAAGTGCAAATTCACCTAAAAGAGAGCGTTAATGAAGTGCAGATAATTCTGAAAGATGGCCGTCTACAAGTGTAGACACCACTTAAAGGGCGCTGCCTACGTAGGCAGAGGGGGGATAAGGGATGAAGGAAGTGTTGAAGGCCCCTCATGGCCTCTTGGGGGGCATAAGTAAGGGCTCCGAAAGGAGGAGAGGGAGAGAGTATGTCAGCACTTCTTTCCTCGCCCCACTTTCAGTCATTGGAGTAGAGGGAGAGAGCTGAGGGTGATAAATAAGGATGGGGTGGGCAACCTCCTCTTCTATGTAATGAACCAGAGAACTGGACATCGCGAACTTGAGCACACATATTAAGGAGAACCCTAAGCGCTCTAGTTCCCATGCCCGGATTTTGCTCTTATACCTTCGTTTCATGGCCGACTGAATCAATCACACAGAGAAACGGGGGCTCGAAGAGGTGAATCAAACGCGCGCGCATTTCGCCATTGGTATTGTCCGGTCGTGGGGAATTAGAACGCTTCGGGTTCTCCCCAAAATGTAGATGCAACCAGAATATGCTTTGAACAGCCAGAAATAAACTGAGTAACCGAAAGACGTCACATTTCTAGCGAGCGCACTGTATTTACAGGTTGGTCTCGGTGTAAGACGCTTAACCAAAACGTTATACACGCCGCAAAGTGTTGCATTTATTTCAATAAATATATGTTCTTTTCCTCTCAAAGCCCATGTCTTGCCTATCATGTACACCGAAGTAGCACTCGAAAAGTAGAGTGCCTCGGCAAGCTGTTTGTGAGAGCATACATAGAAGAAGCATAATGATAGGCTTATTCAATTCGCAGAATGATTAGGCCTCATAGACATGGTCGGTTTAGTTCCCCCCGTTCTCTAGCTATCAAGCGCAACAAAGAAGCTTTGGAAGTATGAAGTGCTGTCGGCGGTTGGGAGCATAAAGACAAATGAAGTATCGGCCACTCTGCATACACTTCGATGAATGAGTGGGAGTGGGCGGGCGGGATTTGCATAATGTTTCTGTCTACACATCAGTCTCCCTGCGTGCAACTTTTGCCGTCAGTCGAGGATTAATGACGATGATGAGGAGGAAGAGGAGGAAGACGAGGGGAAAAGGAGGAGATCAACTATTCGCTTCTCCTGCGCAATTTCCTATAGTCAGTTCCGAACTTTGAGGGACTTATTATCCCGCAACGTTCTGGAACGATGATATCTCCACATCAAAATATATGCCTGTGAAGCAAAAATGCAATAAGGAGCGATTTAGACGACTTTGAAACGTCGTCAACCACCTGAAGACTCAATGAAGTGTTCCGCGGAAAGCCGTTTTCACAGTAATGCGCAGATGCTATCAAGTTCGGACGCAACATGCGCACCGCAAAGGATCTCGGCAAGAGATAAAAACAGTATCAGGCCGGGAATCTTCCGCCCATTCCTGACGCTAAAAGGAAGCGTATTTGGCACCTTTCACCAGGCGTCGCTTCCGGTGTCGAAAGGTGCCTTCATGCGCTCGAATGCTTATGCGGAGGAGGAGGAGGAATAAAAACGCCCCGAGCTACCTAATAAAAGTGATCGAACAGGCGTCAGAGCATTGGAAAAGGAGTGGAAGCGAAGCTACCATTTCCAGAATTACTTTCAAGAACCATTTCCAGGACAACCCTTGAGGCCAACAAAACGTAGTGCATCCTGTTGCTTCCACTCATTCTACAGGACACACGGAAGCAAGTAAAGCTGACAAGGATAAGCATGACAAGTAAAGATGCGCTTTAAGGAACGGAGTATGATGGGCGGAAAGCTCGTGGAGTGGACAGGAGGAAGAGAGGGAACGGAGAAAGCGTTCCGTCACCGCTATGCCAAATGAACTAGGGCCTTGTCCAGGATATGAGAGGTGAACCCCTTTGACTCGACACCCGGAAAAGGTCCTTGGAGGGATACCCTGGGGGATATCCCAAGCGCAGGGGGGCCTTTACAAGGTGTCCGGATTAATAAATGGCGAGCGATTAAACGGACGGAGAGGAGGGAGAGAAGGAGGAGAGGGTGGACGGCTCTCGCTTCTCTGGAACGCCCGAAAAATGAGGAAGCAATGTTCCCAGGGCCTACGGGGATTGCCCTAAGGCAGTGGGAGGAGAGACAGGAGTAGAGGAGGAGGACTCCAGCATGCGGTAACCAGACACCGACAGGTCAATCAGAAGCCAGCGTACACTCTCTATCTCAGTTGTCTCCATGAAGAAGGAGTAGGGACAACGAGAGGATAGGAGGGAGCAGACGGTTAGAGTCCGTCGAAAAATGAAAAATCATCAGGAATAATATGAGCCCGCCGATACGCCTGACTTTCGCGAAGAGAAACATGCCTCGCCACTAATGATGCGCATCGGATATCTACAAGTATAGATGCGAGTTAAAGGAAGCTATCTACAGCTGTAGAGCAAACTTAAAGGGAGCTATCTCAGAACGTAGATGCGGCTTAAAGGGGAACCGTCCATTCTGAGCTAAAAGCAAAACCGTAAAAGAGCCAACGCTAAGTAAGTGGAGGAATAACCGATGTGGAGAATGCATAATCGATGTCCCTTCCGCTCGCCTTGGTGCCAATATTTACGGAATTCTGACGCAAAACGATGTGCAGCGACCGGGAACCGAACCGGCGACCCGAATGACTGTGAGGGGCGCTTTTATCCACAGCGCCGACGCACGAGGAGCGAAATGACGCAGGTTCCTAGGGCACCTCATCCCTTGATCGGTGGTAAAAAGCAGGAGACAAGTTGAACACATGCTACAGCCGAGTCATCAAGCCGGAGTTTCTTATGATAGGATATTGGCAGGGCGGAAGAGTTGTGATCTCAGTGAACGAGAAAATAAGGGAGAAGATGGGGAGGATAAGGAGTAGTGGGAAGAATAGAGGGAGGAGAAGAGGGAAAAGGAAGCGAAGAAGAGAGGAACGAAAAGAAGGCGAGGAGGAAGATGAGAGTAAGGAGGAGAAAGAGCGATGGGAAGAGGAGGACGAAGAGGAGAAGGAGGAGAAGAGGGGGAGGAAGACGAGGAGAGTGAGAGGAGAGAAAGGCCGAGGAGAAGAGGAGAAGAGAGAGGAAGAGGACTATAGAAGAGGAGGAGGTGAAGAGGAAATGATACTCGCGCGACTCTTCTATAGCAAATCGTGACAGCGGTTGAATGATAAGGAAATTGTCTCGCTCCGCTCTCTTGATCTCTCTGCGACCTCTTCTTCTCCATGATATCTTTCCACTTGAGACCAAGAGAGAGGAGGAGAGAGCAGACAGAGAAAGAAATGAATATTTCAAGGAAATAAATGCGGTCTCGAACCCTGTGAGTAGATAAACAGATAAATTCGAAACATGCACGCACAAATCAAGCACCTTCAGAGTTGCGGATCATTTTGTGGGTTAGGATTTGATCGGGCTCTGACACCACTCCTCTTCTTCCTCCTCGTTCAGTCTGTCTCCCTATCGCGCCCGGGGCCACATGAACGCAGAAAAGATCACACTGAACACAGAAGATCGACAGATGAAGAATGGTGACTTCGATGGCACTGGAAATAACTATGATCCTCCTAAACCTGTGAGTGACCATCTTGTAGCCCGGGATGTCGGGAGGGATTCATGTGCACTCTACTCCTAAATGCACTTGTCTCGATAGACCCGTCTCTTAAATTTATTAAAATTGATGGATGAACTCTGCTCGATCATGGAAAATAGAATCTCGATTATTACAAGAAGGCGAGGGAGACACCTCTGAAGATCAAGGTGAGGCGGTGCGAAATTCGATCTAGGGAGACCCTCATGGATCAGAAGGCGGGGGAGGGCTTCCGGAGTAGGAGGAGAGGAGGGAGGCGAAGGTGGAGGGGAGGAGAGGAAGAGGGGACGAAGGAGGGAGTCCCCACACGTGAAATGTGAGTCACGGTGTTCAGGGTCCTCTTCCCCTTTTGGGGGCGAGGGACTCCGCAAACTACACTCTACAAGGGGATATCATGTTTACTCCAGGACATGAATCATTCGAGAATGGGTGAGGCGTTCAAGAGAAAGAAGACACCGCAAAAACTACTTGCCATCAATCATGGGATTGTTTCTGGACGAGGCGAAGAGAAGGTGGAAGAGAGGAGGAGGAGGAGGAGATGGAGAGGAGAAGAGAGAGAGAGGAACTAGCGGTGTGTTGTTGCTAACATGACGAGCCGACGCACTCGGACAACATCGAGAGGGAGAGGTCTTAACAGAGGGTGATGGTCATCATAAAAGAGCCAGCACTCCTCTTGAATTCAGGGGAAGAATGGGGGAAGGGTGGAGAAAGAGTATTGGGTAGAGGGTAAAGAAGGGTGGTGGACGGGGAAACGGAAGAAGAGTAGGATGTATCTATTGCCGTGAATACAATCTTGATGGACGCAAGGATTTGAAACTGCCGTTTTCAGGCGGTGGTCTAGACTATGACCAATTGTTGTGCGAAAGAACCGCTTAGCCACATCTAAACGAGTCATCGTTCTCTATGCACAGCAAGTACTTTATCTTCCCCGCATATTCGTGACAATGGAGGAGGAAGAGGAGAGGAAAGCGGCAGGGTGAGATGAGAAGTACTTCATCTCATTCACGCCAATAAGGAAGTATTCTTCTTAAGTAGCCTCGGGAACAATTGGCATAATGAAACGAGCTGCGCGTTAATTTCGCTTGAACGCCGATGGCACATGAGAAAGAGAGGCAAGAGCCATTCTTGTTTTCCTCCCCTGAGACAGGCTTATCCCCATATTAGATTCGGATACAGGAGACACAGGAGGTGTGCATTACCCGCAACATTTACTAAAGGTCGCACTTATCATAAGCGAATGCGATCGAAACATCTCCGAGCGGTAGGTATGAGGATGGAGGAGCAGGAGGAGTGCTCCTCCTCCAGACTCGAGCCCCACGCACACGCATCATTTTTGCGCCCATCACCATTATGATGTTGATGAGAACAACGGGAGAAAGGAGAGAGAACACTTGAAGAGGTTCTATGGAGGAGGCAGAGGACCGGGAGAGAGAGGAAGAGGAGGAGGAAGAAGAAGAGGAGTAAGAAAAGGAGGACAGAGAAGGAGTTGCGAGACGAGGGCGAGGACAAGAGAGGATGAGGTTGATGACGAAGAAGAGAGGGGCAGAAAGGGGAGAGAAGAAAAAGAACCGAAAGAAGAGTTGGAGGATAAAGGGGCGTGATGAGATGATAAAGGCATTGAGAAAGTTTCAGACACGACCCCGTGCAAAAGAAGTGCCATCCCTCCTCTTCCTTCTCCTCTCCCCCTCTCCTCTCCCCTCCTCTTCCACGGCCTAAAGCTCTGGACTGCCGTCCCCCCTGGGGAGATCACGACCAGAACACTCGTTAGGTCGTTAGAGAGTTGAGGAGAGGAGGGAGGAGGAAGGGAAGGAGACGAGAGGTCGTTCAAGAGGTCATGATGGTGTCTGTGCGACTATTAGCGAGCTATGTATGGAGTAGCGCAGTGGTGTCGCTCTCTGACTGTGATCTGAGGGTCGGGGGTTCGATTCCTGAGGGTTTCAATGTCTAAGTACTACTGATAATGAGAAATGTGAGATATAAAGAGGTATGCGCATAGCGGACTGGTTAAGAACTCCAACATGTCCCCCCCATCAATAGTAGTCAACGAATTCCAGTGGAACACATCCGAAAGGCGAAATGGGGAGCAGTGGCAGTAAATTGGCGAGAGAAGCGATTGAAGTGAAGGGAAGAAGGGAGATGAGGAACAGATTGTCCACTCAATTTCCTTCCCCCTCCGGCGTTCCTCCGTTTATCATGCACTAACCGGAGTAGGACGCTATCCGGAAGAAATCCGGTGTGAAGAAGGACTCGTGCAACACTCCTTTAAGGAGTCGGATCTGCTTTCAGCCGCGTTCCCCCAAGGGAACGGTGCTCGTGGAGGACAGCTTCCATCCTCTTCCTTTCCTACTCCTCCCTCCTTCTCTTGTCCTCTCTCATCCCCTCCTTTTCCTCTCTCTCTCTCTTGCTGTGTAGCCATGCTAGAAAGCACGATGGACTGAAGGCATCAGACACCTAGAGTAAGAAGGGTTCTCTCGAAGTGCGCACTCCCCCAAATTTTTACTTTTACGAGATAGGTCTGGGCTTCTAGGTGTCTAATAGCAAAACTCTTCATACTATGACGTTTACTACGCATTGGCGCCTTCTTTAAGATGCGCCTACACGTATATACATCGATCAATGTAAGGTTGCATCTACAATTGTGGATAGGCTCCCTTTAAGTTGTATCTACACTTGTAGATAGGCCTTCAAAATGAGTCACATTTATCCGCACGAAAGAAAGAGAGCGAAAAGAAGTACCGGTCATAGTAGGCGAATGCAACGGGGGGAGAGATGTGGATATTTGGCGAGGACTAGAGATAGGAAAGAAGACCGGGGAGAAAATAATAATAATAAAAATAATAATAAATCTATTCCTGACGACTAGAGAGGATAGGAGGGGGCAAAGGCCCTGAGATCATTCGAATTTATTGTCGGATGAATAATCGTCGCGGGAGGAGACGCCTTCGTCCGATGCTATCAACGCAGTAATTCCATTTCTTTCATCGGGATGACTGACGTCATCCCTCGCGATGGCTATTCCTCCGACAAAGAGGTATCATCAGCGAATAATAAATTTATGAACGGACGAGGGCAAAGGTCGCCCTCAATCCTCGTCCCTTAGTGTCCGTGTAGACGCTTGGGAGGGTCGTCTCCTCAATGGCGGAGGGCGGGGTCTGCCCTTAGTGGGGTGGGCGAGAAGGTAGAATACTGGAGGCCCACTCAGGTCCACCGCGTACTCCTCATTTCTATGAGCGACTCCGCTGTGTTCCGAGGAGCTTGAGAGGTCTTCCGAAGATGCCACGGGAGCAAGGGGCGGCAACTCGTGAATGAGGCGCTCCTTAAAATTATTAATTGATTTAATCGATAAATAAAAATCGAGAAATCCAACCTTGTGCTTATCCAGGAAGTCGAGCTGCTCGACAAAGAGTTGCTTGGCCGCCTCGATGTTGGCGGGAGCGGCCGTGGCCTTGGATCCCTCCTGACTCGAACGCTCCTCGATGCGACGCAGGTTCTCGGAGACCTGAGAATATTCAAATTAACGATTTGGCGCCAAATATTCAAATAGTTGGTTTGGCGAAAAATACCTTTTCGCTGGCCGATTCCAATTCCACGATGTTGGAGAGAGTAAGGCGGTATTGGCGCAGCTTCTCTTCAATGAGTGCGGCTACGCAGATGGCTTGGCTGGAAAGGGATCACAGATCATAATCGTCACGTCATGAAGAGATTGCTTGTTTATTTTTATTTACGACGTCATCAATTTTGCCGTTACTTTATGTATACATTTGTGTTACGATGTCACTATATTTTTTCCTGCTTTCGTAAGGGGTAAGAGGGTGAGTCTACAAATAGAAATCTACGTGGAAGGAAGGAACAAGGGGCCGAGGGGGAGTGGTGGAAATCAGATTAATTGGTAGTGCTTTCGTCAGAGTGCTCGGGCGGACAGAGAGAGCAGAAGAAGAGATAGAGTATGCCATTCTCCTTACACCCCCTCTCCCTCCTTCTCTACGCAAGATGAAAAGAATCCATGAAATTGATGACAAGGGTTGAGATGAGCAAACACTAGCACAGAATTTATCAGCAGATTCCCGTCTCGATTCGAGGGGATCCGTTGACCACAAGAATACAGTAAAGAGAAAATAATCCTGTAACGAAGAGCATACTACCCCAGATTTTCGACCTCACGGCCCCCGTACTTCCTCAACATGATAAATGCAAAGTTATGTATATATCCCTATGTCAATTAAGTTCGCATATTGTCGCATAAGGTAAAAGTTATTGATTGTTAGAATCGATTGTTTCGGATGGCTCAATAACTCGATGCTAGAGAAAGAAAACAAGAGGGGGAGTGTGGTTACAAGTGACTACGCGCGTGGGAATGGAGGTATCGAATGAACTCATGCCGGACATTAGCGGGATTCCGTGTCTCAACAACTAGAAGAAAGATAAAACAATCAAGCCGTTGAAACTTCAGACACATTGCGATCCATAGAGATATATTTTCGACCCCTTGGATTGTATCGCTTCCAAAAGAATGGGATGCAGCGAATGATACAAACAAAAGTGTGCTAGGGTATCTCTGTGGATTGTATCAAAGCACTTCTCGGTGCTGACAATCCTTTTATTTGATGAAATGCAATTCGCTGAATCCCATGCTCTCCAGCCTCACAATTCCACTCTGAATCCGTATCCATGGCTTTGCGAAGCGCTACAGCGAGTTTCCAAGGGAATAGAAAAGGAGAGAAGGAGGATCCACCTCCATCCCTCCCTTCAGTTCGACTACTATTCTTCAGGAGAGCTCCTACGCACCTCACATCCTTCCCGTTATGGCCCCTTTCAACCTTTTTCCATAATATGGAGATATTATCGGACTATTTATTCATTTCGATCCTGTACCCCATCGAGTTGTGGTAAGTATTGGTCACTTTTTCGTGCAATTTGTCTTTTTTTCAGAGGACTGGCGATGAATCACCACAATGGAACAATGATGGACTGATGTGGGCGACTGACTCGCGCTGCTCTTGAATCTCCTCACGCAGCATTTCAATCGAATCGAGAAAATTTGACTATATTCGCTATCAACACACGCAAAGTAATCTTAGAAATTGAATTGAGATAAGATTGTTCTGTTAGTGTATTTCAAATCTCTCTTCGTTGTCTTGCAAACTGGTTCGATGCAACTGGTCGAAACTTGTAAACAAGTTCGACCAAATCCACAACACTGCAACCCTTGTTCTCATCACTTTTTCACCAGGCTAGTTCTTCGCTTTACTTTTCACTGACAATGAGCGCAGTATTCAAATTGTCATTACTACAAATACCCACCGATTGACGTCCTGCAGTTGTTCCTGGGCGTGGACACTGACGCTCCGTCGCATGAGACAAGGACCAAAGACAAGGGCCAGATTGGAAGCTCCCATCCGGTTAACGGCTTCCTGTAATTTCATACTTTTTGAGCGAATTTTACGAAAGTCCCGAAATTTTGCTCGATGTATGCGAAATTGCACGTTTCATGCGCACTAGCTAGTAATTTTGATGCGCTTGCGCGTACTTTCCACGAATTCCACGCGTTTCATGCGCATTTTCTGCGTATTCCATTCGTTTCAAGTGCTCTTGCAACGTATAAACTGCTTACCTGATGCGCCACTCGAGCCATGTGGTAGATGAGCCGGTCCAGCACGCACTTGTTGTGTTTCGGCAGCAGTTCCACCATGACGGAGAGGCATCGCATCCGCTCCCCGGGCTCCTCGATTTCCGAGACGTTCAGAAAGTTCTCGTACAGATCAAACGTCATGATGGGCTCCGGAAGCTCGCGGAAGAAGGCCTGAAAAATCGAGAATATTCATAATTAATTATTCTTATTGTCTTCATCATTTAGCAAGTTTTTCAGGAATTGCTCACATATTTTTCCTAAATATCGCCAGTATTTTGCATAAATTTTACCTTGACCAGACTCGTGAGCACGTGGACGGGGATCTCATCGAAGCAGAGCGCATCCGGTTCACCAGTCGCTGCTTCGATGCCATTGCGCGTCGCGCGCACTTGGGCTATGCTGCCGCTCTTTCTGCAATTTAAAGCCTTGCACCGTACTTACAACAACCAAACCAGCCATTCATAGCTCTCACTGCTTCAACCTAACAACTCCACGAAATCGCTATTTCTGGGAGAGCACGGCCTCAACAAACCAATGGCATCATTTCATCGAGCCAGAACTACCCCTACCACCTCGAACTGTAGGCCACATCCAACCCGTGTTTGGATGGGTGCCAACAGTACACACAGACGAACCTATAAATTCCCTCGACGAACAGCGCCCGGACTTCGATGGCAACGAGCAGCTTGGACAAGACGATCGGGACTCCCGCCTCGTCATCGGCCAGCGAAGCGAGCGGAGCACCAAAGAATCGACCCGTCGACTGCAGATTACAAAGAATTATCTTCTGGCAAACGGCCAAAAAAGTATTACCTGCGCAGCGTTCGCCATACTGCAGACCTGCGTGATCTTGGCGTGGCACTTCTTGTGCGTCGAAATGCGACAGGCGGAACAGATGAAGATCTGAAATGAAATTTAATATTTTGGCAACATGCCAGAATTTGTTTTTAGCATTGTGCCAAAGTTACCTTTTCAGCATGCCACATAAACTGGTCGCAGCACTCGCAGTATGTTGGAACGTGAACGACATCTGGACGGAATCGATGGCCGTTGTAAACCTGAAAATGAATAATTCTAATTTAACTATTTTTGTGGTTTGAAAACAAAGAAAAGTGTAAATGAAGCAACGCAAAGAACTGAAAGGACGATACACATTGATTATAATGATTGTGGACTCTCTTCACTATGTCAGTGCACAGGATTGAACGCAAGGAGAGAAGATGGAGTTGAAAGATTCAATTCAACCGTTATTTCTCGCACGGACGAAATCTCACACGCACTTACCACCGTAACATCGGACTTTCGCCGCTTCTTACGGACGCTCTGAACAATTTTTGGAGTATTTTAAGATCATTTATCGTAAGTTTTGAGGGTTGCGGAGCCTGATATGCTGCGAGTAATGCATTCTCCGCTTCTCCTAGAAACCCAATTCTCTCACCTTGATCAAGTTGCCAGCACTGCTCTTCTGCTTGCTCTGCTTCTTCTTCCCCATCTGCTGGACGAATTCATTGAGGAATCCGCGAAAGGCGTTTACGCCCAACGTCGTCGGGAAGCCAACTTTGTCTTCACGACAAGCCTAAACAATTTAATTAACCAGTTTAGAATAGTATATCTTTGTTTTTGATACATTTTTGAGATCCTTAGTCTACGGTATCTTTGGGTGCGTACCTTAGTCAGCAAGCCCTCAAACGTCGTGATGATGTCCTTGTACTTGAGCACTCCTCGATCTTCCTGAATGATAATTTTCAACGTGCCTGAACCATTAATCCGCTAAACTCACATCAAAAACGGCTTCATATCCAATGAGTTCGAGATGAAATTCTTTGAGAGCCTTCTTGAAGATTGCATCCACGAGCGTGTCACGCTTATTCTTGTTGGACTGCAAAGGTTCAGGGATCAGCGATCAGAAATCTGAGATCTGACCTCCAATTCCGCTTGCTTCTTGAAAATAAATACGCTGAATAGCCGCAAGTCGTCCGTACACGCAACGATTTGGTCGGAAGGATCGGTCTGGAAAATGGTTTAGTTCTAAGTCCCAATTCAACGAGCAAACCTGCTGCTTGGTCTTGGTCAAATTGAAGGTGAGTATAGGCAGGACGCTGGCGGGAGACGTGGAGGCTCGACTTGACTTGGTTCGCAAACTGATTTCCCACGGACGCCGCAAGGCCTCCGTCCGAGTGGGCGAACGAAGAGGAGATGTCGGCAAACAGGGAATGCTCGGAGCGAAGCCCGCGCACTCTTTGTGGAAAGTCAGCTTGCAGCCTGGAATTAATTAACTTCTACAGGGTCTATCCTCAAGCAAACTCTCATTTGCCCATACCGTATGGGCCATACGTCTACATATGTAATGAAATGCTGCATTTCAATACGTAGACTTATGGGTAATGCACTCCCATTGTGGTTGGCATGATGCCAAAACGTTTATCCTACTCTTTCTTTAAGGTTTCTAGTTCTATAATCTTAATGAGGCCTATAAACTTACGCGTGCACTTGTGCGCCGTAGCCAGGAGTCCAGCCAGCGTTTTGTTACAGATTCCACAGGGCTCGGCACGGTGGAGACGGGAGGCCTTGAGGGAATGCGCTTGGGATGGATAGTGGTGGGCTTCCGGGGCAGCTAGTTCACGGCTGGAAAAGATGATCTTAGAAATTGTCGATTCACCAAAGCTTACAATTTTCTCATCTTTTAAACACAAATAATCACTTTTTTCTAGCAATAATCAACTGACAGTGAACCCATGGTAGAATCGAGAGATCAAGAAGAAATTAGAATCATCTTTGAACTTCAATACCTCGGCCCGGGCGTGGGCGAGTCCTCCTCGTACACGTTGCCACTCTCACTCCGCCGTCCCGAAAAGAGGGCCTTCAGGTTCTTCTTGGCCTTGATGAAGCCCATCTTGGAAGCCGACTTCTTCTTGGCGCCCTCACTGCGAAGCTGTAAAAGACGCGCGGATTTGCGGTCTCTTTCAAGCAGATGCGCTATTTCCACGTTATCAACCGGTCTGCGCGTTATCCACGGTATAAAATACGCATTTTGGTATGTACAGCGTACCTCAAGTTGCGCCAGCGCATCTTCACTCCGAATGATCTGGTCGCTTTCGGTACTCGCTGCTCGTCGTAGCATCTTCAGCTTGGCCGTTGAGGCTATTGGAGCGAGACTCTGGAAATAATGAAGTAATCGATAATTAATCTACGCATATGGTCCCAGATTTTGCTCGTATTTGCATTCAAAACTAACGTCACTTTTCTAAGCAAAATTTGGATGATTACCAAAAATAATCTAAAAAGTCCTTTTATGTGTCCTAGTTCACCTGTCTCCTATGAACATCGGCGGGAGTTTCATCGGGGAGGAGCTTCAGCTTCGTCCCCTCGATCAGGAACGTCGCATCGGCGTCGATCGTGTCGTCTTCCAGGAGGTCGTCGTCGTCGCCGAAGGCGTCCTAGATTACAGATTCCGGAATTTACAGATTCCTATTTTGGATTCCGTGTTCTAAATAACGGTCATCTATTCTGCGGTTATCGATTTAACGGCTCTCCAACCTGCGTCGTCTCCTCGGTACTCGTATCGGATGAGGAGGCATACGCAGTGAGGGAGCTGTAAAGATCAGGGATGAGAAATCTGAGATCAATCGAATTCTCACCTCGGATCGTCCAAATTGAAGGTCGGCAGCGTGAAGGTCTGGATCTTGGAGATCTTGAAGACGGGCTTGTCTTTGGCGCGGCCGGTTAGCTCGCCCAATCTGATTGTGAGAATTTGATCCTTGATCTTTGATCTCCTGATCTACCTGCTCCGCGCCTGGTGGCCTCTGAAGGTGGATTGGAGTGCCAGGATGGTGTCCCTCATCAGCCGATACTTCTTTTCCTCCCGATATCTCCTCCAGTTTCGCTGTATGACAAGGGCGGACTCGGCTTGCTTCCGGAGCTTGTCCCGAGCTTGCGCTCCCCGGACCATCGCCTGCAAGTTGCAGTGATAGATCCGAGTAATTTATTGTCAAGTATTATAGTGATGCGGAGGCTACGCGCGAACTACTTTCGCGGTAAGCAGCGTAGTGATCTACATATCTCCTGCGGCAGAAGATAGATCACTACGCTGCTTACCGCGAAGGTAGTTCGCGCGTAGCCTCCGCATCACTATAATACCGGACAATAGAAGGACGATCGCCAAATTCTCCGGAAAGATAATTACGACGACTTTACCTGCAGCTTGACGATTCCATTGCGCAGCTTGATGAACTTCTTGCGCGCGATCATCGTGCGGAACCACCTGAATTACAGTATTTTGGTCATTTTATTATCTTAAAGGAGGGGTTCGGAGACCTTCAGTGTCGAAATTTGGCAGCTTGCCAACGGAACAAATTTATTAATAAACCACTGATATATACCAATGATAGAAGTTATAGTGCACAGGGCGCGAGATCTGAGAATTTGGCAAGCTGCCAATATGATGGCAGGTGCGAGATTTGAATTTCGCGCCATCCCTGTCCGTCAGGCCCGGCGTTTTAAACGCTCTATCTCACCATAGAAACATCTAAATGCTTAGTGAGAAACACCATTCGATTGGATTTTTCAAGCTCTACAACCTGAACATGGTCACGTATGAGACTCAGAAGGTCCCCGAACCCCTCCTTTAATTGTATTTTTACCTCTGAAGCGTATCGATGTGTTTCATGATCGCACGATGGAGTTCGTCGTCGAGAATCAGCTTTTCTGCATCGCGCATGAAGATCTGAAAATAATACATATGAATGAATCACTCTCGAAATTCGAGTGTCGATTGAAACAGCGGCTTACAATTTGGGTTGTCCAGAAGATTGTTCGCTCAAGAGATAACCTTGGGTCCGCAACATAAGATCAAAAGAATTCACGAGGACATGCGACCTCATTCACCTCGTGTTGTTCTAATTGTGAGTCATCTCACAAAAAAACTCTGGCCCCTCCTGCCCACTGAATCAGCCGCAAGTTGACAGATGTTCTCATGAGGCTGAGAAACATTCTCACAACTTTTTATCTAGAACTCCCAAGATTTCAAATCTCTCAGCCCAAAAAAACTTTAAAAAACGAACAAAACAACAAAAGTTCTCTGAAAGCGCACCTTGGTGTGTCCCAGCTGAATGTTGGCCGTCTCGATGAGGGGATGGTTGTGGACGAATCGCAGGATGTCTTCGACGTTTGTGTGCAGTCCCATCGGAAGGAGGATGCGGTACTGCTTGATGAAGGCCTGCAGATGTATAGGTTACTACAGTGTAGTCAATCGAACAAAGGTGACGAAGAGACATCTACAGTGAGATGGAGCTACAGACCAGGGGGTATATATAGGAGTGGTTAAATATCTTGTTTTCCTGCACAGTAGATGCAATTTAAAGAAGGACTGGCAGTCACTTTTCCACTAATGGAGTGCATTTGCCCATACGTCGACTTTTGGATAGGTCGACGTATGGGCAAATGTACCCGCATTAAGAGTGGCAATTTGCATCAAAGTTGTTGTCAGACCTTCCTTACAATTAAAGGGGTTACAGAACTGACCTCGTATTCAATGCGAACGCTATACCCGGCTCTCCGAATCCTGACAGTTTCCAGCATCCCGGTATACCGCAACTGCCTCAGGATGATCTTGTCATCGAAGTGATTGGCGATCTGAAGATAGCCCCATTTAAACTGCAAATAGCTAGAAAAGACCTTGTCGTTGTTGGACTTGATGCAGCGGATGAAGTAGGGCTTGGCTTGAGAGAGTGTGCTCATCAGCCTGTAATAATTTTATCGTCTTATATCAATTTTCATAATAATATTTAGAGCTCATAGTAATTCTCGCAGTAAATTGAAAGCTCATAGTGTTTTACCCCACCTGTTGAGTGAGTACTGGAACTGCTTCCCGACGGAATTTGGCTTCTTGGACGTGCTCCGATGGCCGATGAGCTCTTTAACCATCTGGAAAAAATGTGTTAGATCCGTTCAAATATTCACTAAAGTCAAAAATCTGTAAATATCGAATTGTCCGGCATTAAAGTGATACGGAGGCGACGCGCGAACTCTTCCACGGTAAGTAGCATATGAATGATCTACTGGGGCATGATAAGATTCATTACGCTGCTTTCCGCGGAGAAGTTCGCGCGTCGCATCACATTAATACCGGACAATAAAAGCTATGGTTTTAGACTCACCTTCAGACTCTGCAGTGTGCTGAGCCTCTCCTCGCTCTTGGGCTTGGTTGCGGTCCTCTTGGCGTGGTTGACTATCGTATTGAACATGGAAGTATCGCAGAAGTCGGGAATGGGGAGGCGGAGCTCGCCGCGGAGGAACGCAGAGAGCTGAGAGTCGCTGCTGCGACGAGAGGGAGAGACACCACCGACACCAGCGAGGACAGACAGATGACCGGCGGATTCTGGAAGTATAGGATAAAGGACTAATGGTCTAGGATCGAGACTCCTCTGGGTGGATCATGGCAAGGATCCACCCTCAGGAATGGGTTTTCTGGAAGATTCTGGAAGATGGCACTTGTACTATTTCCCCATATATTTATATCCCTGAACTTCGGCTTGAGAAAATTGGCAACCAGATTTGAACACATATGTAAGATCTAATTGTATTCGCAGGAAGGAAAGATTGCCACCATGACGGAAAGGTTTGGGATGCAGGCTAAAAAATATCTGAAGATGATGAAAAAACCCGACAGATAGACGATATGAACAGAATTTCTAAGCAAAGCTTGAATCTGAACGTTATCAGCACACTTCGAGTAGTGCATTTGTATCCGAAGCTAAAGAACGGCACCAAAACCGAAGGATACAATCTTCTATCTGAACGAGATCTACAGGCAAATCACTGCCACATGAACTACATCGCACCAAAAGCCTATCCATTAGGGAATGCGAATACCACTCGTGAGCGCTGATATTAAGATTCCTGAAAGGTTTGCTCGCCAGTTCTGAAAGGTTTGCTGATATTAAGATTTCTGAAAGGTTCACTCGCAAGTTATGAAAGGTTTGCTTTTGATGCTCCCCTCTGAAAGCTAAAAGAGCGGCAACCAAAAGCCGTGACATTTTTGTACCTGAACGTGATCAGCTGCTATCTCTAAAAGCGGCAGCAAAAATGCTCGAGAAGAAATTGTATCTGAAGCTGATCTATGGATGCCGTTTAAGCTTGCATGTATCTTGTGGAATAAAAGTTTACACAATTCAACAGTATCTACTACTATATAAAGCGCGTGTGTGTCTGTGAGTGTATGCGTCACGTTTGTATTTTGTAGTTTGTAGCCTAAACCACCAGGCGTTCCCCGCCGCCGCAGGCGGCGGGGACCGCCTGGTGAAGATACATTTCATGATGAATATCTCCTTTAAGGTTCTAGTTACTCCTTAAAGATAAATACATCAGTCCCCCTTACCACTTCGCTGTATCCTCTGTCCCGCTTGCTTGAATGCGTGCATGGCCCGGAAGGTAGTGCGGATGAGTTGCCATCGGAAGACGGCTACCGGGTCGGACGAGAGGAGAGCACGCACTACCGTAGCCTGGAATTGGCACAGTGCCAATCATTCTTGGCATCAAACCAGGGGCCTACCTTGCTGCTCTTCAACGTTATCAAGACATCCTGCCGCATCAAGTCCTTGTTCTTTTCGCGGAAGCCCTGGAATAGCGTTCTCTAATATGATTGAAGACAAGATACTGTAAGATGCAGACAGTGCTCCTTTTAGATTGTAGATAGGATACTGTAGGTTTAGAGATAGAGCTCCTTTAAGATTGGAGATTTAAAAAAACTCACGGCGATCTGATACTTGACTTTCCCTGCGTAGTGGGCAACGATGAAGGCCTGTTCACGCCGTTGAGGAGTCTCGTAGTACTCGTTGCTCTGAATTGAGTTGGCAATCTTTATGTCATCAAGGAGCTCTTCATGGTCATTGCCGAGGACTCAGTACTTTCCAATTCATACGGCCGAAAAGTATGAAATTGCCCACGCTTTGGGCTACGTTCAGAGCTCATCTTTCCGTAAACATATTTCGAAATTTTGTATTTATCGGAAGTGTAACTCGACATTAAAGAAGTGGTCTTGGGGAAGTCCTTCAAATATATAGACACAGGCTGTAACAACGAACCTTGAGGAACTGATTCAGCTTATCGAGCATGGACTGATCCGTGCCGTTGTTGATCTGGCTCTCCTCGTCGATCAACCGCAGCACTCCATACGGCTTGTTCTGCAATTTTCAGTTAATATTTTTTTGAGATTTTCACGCCTTTTAAGATGCATCTACTACTATTTAAAAAAAGGCCGTCACGACATGTGTATAGAAGGGTCCACGAGACCCCCCAAGATGGATAGGACAATATCTCCATATTTTCCCCCATTTTTCACACGCACTAAAGTGAATCAGTGTTCGGCCCTCCTGTTCCCCTGCCTCTCCACAACCATCCTCCTCCCACTCCTGCTATCGCCTGTCTTCCCCTCCTCTCCTCCTCCTCCTCCTCTCTCTCTCTTCATCGCCCTCGTCTCTCCCTCTGAAGATGACTAGCGTGAGAAGCATTGCTTCCAATCGACAGGAGGAATCAGATTCTGTCAGTGTTTCACCCTCACCCCGATCTAGAGATGGTACGTTCACTTTTGTCTTACGCTAGTATTTCCCATAGTAGCCTGGCGAACATCCTCAGCAGGTTGCTATTTGTTACATACCCAACTTCTGTGGGCAATATATTGTCGACGGAATTAACCATACGGACTATACGCTGGTCGCTCTCCTCGCTAAACGCGTGGTGTAATCGCAACCCTAGCATGCGGCACGACTTTTTCTTTTGTGATTCGAGGAGAACCGCTTACATTAATCTAGCTGGCATAGTTTTCCTTTATCTGTTCGGCTGCCCGTGGGGTATTACACCACTTTTACTGCGTTTAGAGAGGTGGGCGGCCAGCGTATAGTCCGTATGGTTAATTCCGTCGACAATAATTTAATGTGGTTAAGATAAGTTGCTTTTCAGCACCCCATGTTCGATGAGTATCCGATCGCTTCACTCGTCCTCATCCTGGCCTCATTCACATTCGGAGTCTTCTCTACTCTCGGGGTCGTTATGGTACGTTACGCTATTTAGCAGAGGGTAATAAACGTCGTGATTCCCAGGTTTGCTACTGGAACGTCTTGCGGAGGGGCTCAAATGAGCAAAACGAAGCTTCATCCTTCGACAACATCACCAGAGGAAACTCGGTCGAAATGTCCGCCTACTTTTCGCGCTCCTCCTTCCGGATTCCGAGCGCTTTGCAGAGGATCAGGTTTTTTTCGACTTTTCTATTTTCAAAATTTATATGTATGCTTTCATCGTAAAGCCCGTGAAAAAACGCTACAAAACTGGAATCTTACGATTTTTTTAGCAATATCTAATGAATTTTGGGGAAAATGATGTAAACAAACTTCAGGCCGTCCTCTTCTCGCGCCACTTCCCGCACTCCCTCCATAGCTAATACTTATACTTCTTCTACCGGCAGCAGTGTGACGTCACGCCTCTCCGATCGGCTAATCAATAAGGAGCTCGCCTCGTCCTTCCCCAATTTCGTCACAGTCGATATCGACAGACTCTCCAATCCTGACCAGACGCTCAAGGGACTGGGGACCATTCACGTCCTCATTCCCACAAGCGATCCTACTGCGTGCTAACCACCACAAGTCCTACTCCCTCTCTCTTTAAGCTCCCATGCTAAATACCAGAAGTTTCCTTGTCCATTAAGTTTGGAGATGCCCCTGTTGATACGCACCTGGAAAAGCTGCACGCATTCCGTATTGTCCGTGTACTCGATGTTCGTCCACGTTATGCCCTCTTTCAAGTACTCCTCCTGCAAATAGTCAATCGATAAATCGAATTTCATATTACCGTATACCTGCTCAAACTTGAAGATGTGCTGATTGAAGTACGCCTGGAGGTGTTCGTTGGCGAAGTTGATGCAGAGCTGCTCGAAGGAGTTGAATTGCCCTCCGACGTCCTCGAAGCCGAAGATGTCCAGGATACCTGGAGTGTGGTATTAGCGTTACAGACGTTTCCCAAACGTCGCCCTCTCTCTCACCGATATAGTATCCCTTGTTGGCTGCGGGGTTTTCGCTCTTGATCAATGCTTGATTCACTCTGAGAACGATCCAGTGGAAAAGGAGGTTGTAGAGGCACTTGGCCATGGCGTCGCGGGTGTTCGTAGCCTGGAGTTCAAAGATCAAAGACCAAAGATCATATTAGGTACTTTTCTAAGATCCCTAGAAAATGATAACTTCGGGATTTATAAAGTTTGTTTGGAAATACATTTGACTCATCAAACCCACATCCGCCATGGAATAGCGCGCGATGACCGTCTCATTCTTCATCACGGTTTTCCTCATCGTCAGAGCTTGGAGAAGCTGATCGGCTCGGATTCTCAGCAGCTTGGCCACCATGTCTACGACCTGCAGATAAGTTTAAAGGAGTGCCTCGGGTATGTTAATGCCAAAATTCGAATATACCTCCTCGTTCTCGATGTAGGCGGCATCGTCGGAATGATAGCCGGGACGCTGAAATGTGCGAGCCATACTGTGTTTAGCGGAGAGGACGGAACTACCCGCTAGTGTAGTGGAACATGTGACAAGGAAGCACGGCCGCATACTTTTGCACCCGATCGAATGTGTGAATATGTTGGATTGGTCCGGAACGTGTGTTTGAGGATGAAATTCGATTCAGTTTACGGTCGTCAGCGTTGTCGGACAAAAACATGTTCCAAAGTGTATCAGTAGACTACAGAATTCAATAGGATTCCCGCTGAGAAGTTTGATGAACGATCTATCTCACATCATATGCAGATACTCTCTATCTATAATACTACAAGACATCTTCAAACATAAAGGGGTACCTTGATGTAATTGATGTTGCCGAGCAGGAGAACGGCCGAAATGACGGAGAAGAGTGTCTTTTGCGTATCTTCTCCGAAGCCGACGGCCTGATTGTGAGTAATTAAAAGTGGTGTAGAAAATGTCGTCGTGACTGCCACGCTACGACATTTCTACACCACGGATCCACATGGTATTTGATATTATACTGATTGTGAGGGTATAGTTTCCTGGCGAAACATCACTTACTTATCGCTCATTCCAATGATCAACGGAAAATGGTAAACTAGATTGTACCTGCATGGACTGGCGGAGGCGCGAAAATTCCCATTGCTCGTTGACTCCTTCCGGCGCCTTGTACTCGTTCTGGAATGAAATATTTTATTAAATTAATTATCATTTGAATTTGACGCACTCTGAAAGCTTGCGTATCTACAAGTGCAGATACATTCAAAGGTGATAGCACACTTTCATTCCGCAAGCTAGGGGACAGTGACAGAAGTAATAAAAGGTTAGTCCGAAGCTCATAGAAACAATTCATTAAAGTTATTAAAAAGTTATTAAATAAATTAAAGTTAAACTGATGCTAAAAAGTTATAATAGATCACGAATATCATATTAGTAAGTGTATGGACAGCAGAGGAGAGCTCGAAGCGAGTGGAGGGTTGGACAGCGCGCGTTGCTTTTTTACACTATAAACTTACTCGGCCCTGTCGATTCGTTCCCCGCCCGTTCGCAATGTTTTCCTTACGATGCTACAACGTTATTAGATGTGGACAAAGGGGGATCAACGTAATGGAACAGAAACACGAAGATCGACGTTTGGGAGATGTCTTCCCAAATAAGAGCACACACCGCACCAACCTGGTTCAAATAGTTGTAGTTGTCGGGCTTCAGGAGAAAGAGGTCCTCTCTAAACGTGGCCATGTCAGCAGCGAGCTTTTCGTTGTGGGCACAGGCACTCTGAAAATATGCGATAGCTTTCCTGGATCTACAGTATCCCATTAAATGTATCTACAGTTCTAGATCATCTTAAAGGGCCCCCTCACTTCGCTCGCTCCCTCCAGCAGATAATAGAAAACATGATAATTCCGCTCCCCGACAGCCTGCGATATGATGCGCGACTTTTCCAGGAGATAGATTTCGACGTTGGCTCTGGAAGGGTCTCAATGTGTAATGCAGAGGGCGGAATTTCGTGGCTATCGGAATGAAAAATGGCTAACCCGGAAACGATGCCGTTCTCCCGATAATTCACTCGGATAAACTTTCCGAATCGACTGCTGTTGTTGTTCTGGACGGTGACGGCGTTACCGAAGGCCTGGAATTAGAAAAAGATAGGGTGGTGTAGCAAACGTCGTCATACAGGGACGACTTTTACTACACGGCTTTTCCGCAAACTAGGAGAAAGACAATACTCTCCCTTTAAACGCTACAGTACTCAATCTATTCGCGGTGGGACCAAATCCAACGCAAACCTCGAGGACGGGCCCCGCACAGAGGAGTGTCTGCTCGACGCAGCTACTCGTCGTCGTTCCCTTCTGGGAGAGGGTCGTGAGGTGGTGGAGGAGGAAGTTGGTCGACTCCGTCTTCCCCGACCCGGACTCTCCCGAGATGACGACGCACTGGTTCTCCTTGATCCGGAGCATACTGTAATACGATAGCATTTCCATTCGGGACCAAAATATATTCAAAGTATTGAATCAAATGTACGGTAGCTTTCCGTTCGAGAGCCCAGGTCAATCAAACAAATTGCTGCTCACTTGTGATACGTGACATCGGCAATGGCGAAGATGTGCGGTGGCAGCGCGCCGAGTCGGCGGTTCTGAAAGGCTCCCTGTAGATAGGCACATGAAGATACAACTTAAAGGGTATGTCATCTACAGGCGAAAATGCAATTTAAAGGATGGCCTGCATACCTGGAAATATATCCGCCCATATTTAGGATTGTAAATGGGGAAGAAGTTGAAGGGGTTGACGGCAACGAGGATCGGACCGATGTATCTGTAGTTTAGACGTTTTTAAAGGAGACTTATCTACAGATTCAAAGAAGAAATCTATTTCACGGATGCAGATGCGTACGTATAAATATGGCCGGAGTTGAATCGATCGCGCAGATTGTCCAGCAGTGTCTGTTCCGTCAGCTCGGGGAGACAGCAGAGGTCGGCATACTCTCGGTCCTGCAACGATAGTTGGGATTACGGTAGCTTCTAACTATTAAAAATACCTGTGGCTGCACGAGAAACTTGGAAAGGAAAGCGTCGATGGCGGACGTCGAGCCTTCAGCCGACCCGAACCGCATGCCACCTTGGTGGACCTGGAGAAAAAAACACGTTCAATATAGCAAACCTAAATTACCCAGTTTACGTGGTGTTTTACAGATCTCGCGATTTGTTTGAAAGGCCTTTCTGATTTGTTACCTTTATCGTACAGAGCAAATTGTCAGTAATATCGAGCTAGTTTTTCCCGATAATATCATCGGTCATTGTGTTTACCTGCCGGATGATGCCTTTCCTCCGGAGCACGAATCGGTTCTTCGGCACTGCGAGATCTTCACTCGAGAAGGAGCGGCCCCAGAGCATCTTGACAGCAAGAGGATACTCTCCACGATCGAGAGGGCGTTCCTGAAAAGTTTGTCTTGGACCTTTTGATCTTTGATCTTAAAAATTCTGATCTTTAAATCTCTGCTTCAAACCTTGAAAGTCTGTCCATCCAACGTTCCCATGACCTCGACGACTTCGAATTCATTCGGGTCGGATCCATGGAGTTCTGCAACAAAATAAGTATATTTTTTTCTCTGCATAGATCAGTGATGATGATTTCGTGAATATTTTTTCAAGCGCAATTTCCGCTGTCTTAGTCACTAGTGCGTCTATTTCGTAGTGTTTTGGGGTCGTCGGCATTGGCGGTGGGATTGGAGTGCATGCACAAGAGGCACGGCTCTCCTCCCCTCCTCCTCTTCACCCTCCTCCCTCCTTCCTCTCCCCCCCTCTCCCCC
>JACMIG010000872.1:0-25415 GCA_014805385.1 Levipalatum texanum
TGCTTACCGCGAAGGTAGTTCGCGCGTCGCCTCCGCATCACTATAATACCGGACAACAGTCGCGTGACGCGAATAGTTTACATTTTACTAAAATTGTTATCAAAATAGTTTTGAAAAATGAATGGCGATCATTTTTTCAGAATTCGCGGAAAGTTTTGATTGAGAATACATACCCATGCCCATATTATGGAACGGCGCCGATTGTTCTTTCCTCGGAACATGCAGGAACTCCGGCTTCCCCCCACAACCAGCTGACTGCAAATGAGGATTGAAGAGAGCTCTTGTTTGGAGTCATACGAGTAGATGTGTTATCAAACCCCGTGTGGCACGGAATTTGGCGCTTGGACATTGGGAGCAAACGAAGAAGGTCCCCGTTACATGGCGATGCTTGTCGCTGACAATGAGCACATGAGTTGATACAAGTTAACTGATCTCACTTCATGTGGGTGTACATACGGTTTCCGTTCATTCCTTTACGAAACGGCTGCTTGCACCACGGACATTCCAAGAGGTCGGGGAAGGCGAAATTGAGACAGCGTAACGTCGTTTTGGAAACTTCCTTAGGTTCCAAATCGGAAGTCGCCGCACCAGTTCCATCGTAATCGTATACAATAAACCCTCCACACTGAGCATCCTGAAGAGAGTAAAGCGATCACCATACAAATAAATCTGCTTAATTCGCAGTGCTTCTGGATAATTCTCGATTGGCGAGCACGGATGGACGGGCACTGAGAGCACTTGAAGAATGTCCCTGAAATGTGCGACATTTCCGATGCCATCGCTTTAGATAAACTTGCCTTGAATATTGGCGTGCTTGGCGAGAAAGTGCACTGAAAGTATATCAGAGGGCGGTTGATTCTTCCAGTGACACCGGCAGAGGGGGCACTTCCAGACTGCGACTTTGCATCAAATGACAACAGGCCACGACAGTGTACCCTTTGCTCGTCCCGATTCCGTCCCGATATCGGACCTGCGATCCAATTTTCTCTTTCTTAGACCTTCCAGATCGTGGTTGAGAACAATCGTTCTACCGCAGTTCGCCGTCAGCAGTGTCCCCAAAGTTCGATTTCCCACTTCTGCCTGATGCAATACAAACCACGAGGCTGTCTTGTTGTGTACCGACTAACCTCTGCTGCTGCATCGATCTGCGGTGACTTGAGTGCACTCAACATAGCGGCATCGGCTGCTGATATTATTCGGCCATTCTGAATGAAGTGTTTAGTTGCCTTGATGACCTTGCTATGTACTTCTCGAAGACGATGAATCTTCTCGATTAGTACGAATATTGTCTGGGAAAAGGGATCGAAGCTAAACATTGGATGAGACTGCAGCTGAACCAAGTGCCGCTGTTGTACCTGACCAAGGAGAGGTTGACGAGTGTACCAGGGAAGCTTACATTGAGGTCCGAGAAGGGGATCTCGAAGGCAAGAGCTTGCGCGAATGGGAACAGAGGCAACTGATTGTGAGCCATTGTCTCTCAGCAGCTGTAAAATGTTGTCGAATACTGTCGATGTATGATACGGAATTAAACGGTTTGTTATGGGCAGAGGATGATGAAAGAAACGCATGAAGGCATCTGCCCAGTCACAGATCGTGCGAGGGTAAAGGGCCGGTAGCAGTCGCGATGACTAACGTGTAACCTCGGACAAAGAGGCCAGTGGACAGGCAGACGGTTCTTTTCCTTCTTCCCCCGGCTGCCAACACCCTGCGTCACTGACCTCAATTAGCACAGTGCTATCAAATTACTCTTTTTGATGCTCACTTAATAAATTAATGTTGGAATTACTTTATGGAACATAGTCGGAAGCCATCGAGAGCAAAGGTGCGTCTCGATATAAAGATGGAAATACTAGAGCACTTGAACAATCTAGATATGCAAGGGTGTCTCTAATCAATATTTCATCGCAGTCACATATTCCTGCGTGCGGGTAATTCCGTGTGGTACTTGTGCAGCCAGTCCGAGATGAATCCGATGGGGTCGGCGGGACGTCGGAGAAGGACCTGGAGGGGAGGGAGTGAGAGGACCACGGTAGACAGCCAACCTCGGCCAGTGCCTTGGTCAGCACGGGGGCCACCGTCCTCGCGAGATAGACTCCGTTCTCTGAGGTCGGCAGGGCGATCCGAGAATTCACGAGGGCTTCGAAGCGGAATTTGCTGAAATTGTGACAGTTGGTTGAATGTATGTAGTAGGATACAGTTGACATATGGGAGATATAGGAGGATTGAAAAGGTTTGAAACATACGATTCTCCATCGTCGTCATCGTCTCCTCGATCGAGTGCACGGGCCGAGTCCATGCCTGAACTGAGTGACGCCGAGTCCGGCGACCCGGGAGACTCGTTGCCTCCACCGTTCTCGTTCATCATCAACTCCTCTCCCAGCATCTGGAACGGAGTCTGCAAACTTCTTCCGAAGAATAGCCGACCATGGCTTCGTAGTCGTCGTCCCTCTCCTTGATCATCTTCAAGTCCAGCACGGCATTCCTTCGGTAGTAGTCAGGAGTGCGACCTTCCTGAAGAGCATGGAGATCAACCATGGGCGTATGGTAAAGTGGACAAGGCGACAAATAACGTGCGTTGTCTACAGCCGCAGGATCCGCTCCCGCCTTCCCCAGAATCTTGAAGTAGTGTCCTCCATCCCGTGCCGCAGCAGCGTAGTGCATAGCCGTTCGCTTGTTCTACAAAGCTCTCCCTACTTGGCGACACCTTTATTCCCTCACATAGTCAGGGGCGTTGAGGACGGAGGGGAAGTTGCTGGCGATGTATCGGAGAATCTCCGTCTGCTCGTGAACTATCGTCGCGTGCAGGGGAGTGCAGCCGTGTCTAGAATCGCTACTTCATATCGATCCTTGACTTCTCCCCACCGATCCCGTGCTATGGCCAGCTTCTTCGACGTCATGTACTCCTTCACTTTGGCCAGTTCGCCATCGCGGATCGAGCGGTGGATGTTCTCGATCTTGGACTGTAACAGCATTTAGGGTGATCAGAGCTCGATGGTGGCAGACCATGACATCGGGCAGAGTATCGAGGAAGGCGCTCGTTTCCGAGTGCGTCGATGTCCGATTCTGGAGCAGATCACCGCAGCCCGACAGGACGAGCTGCTCCAGCTTCGCGATCTGAGATCCTAACTCATTGAAACTTATTGTTATTTTATTGTGGGGTCCTGAAGCTGTTACTTTTATCGTTACAATAGTCTAATATTCCTCCACTATCTCACGTTTCTGACAATAACTCAATGAAGGAGCAAAGTGCGGAATAGCTTCTCGATCATCACAATACTCACCATGCCATCTCTGATCCACTGTTGAATCGACGATTCGAGATAGGACGGGGCGACGCGGCTGTGCAGGACCTGCAATATCCATTCCATATGGTCGCAGTAGAAGATAGTTCTGACCTGCTTGAGTGCAGCCTTGGTGTCCATCCTCATTGCCGACAGATCGATCTCCAGCGGGTGCTTCAAGTAGTGCTTTGCGGCACGGCCGTGCTGGAGAGAGCAATGATAACTGGAACTACAGTCTGGCATACGCAATCGAAGATGTTTGGGTCGGCTCCGCACTTGCGCATCACTTTGAAGAGATACCCAGCATCGCGAAGGGCGGCCGCGTAGTGGAGTGGAGTGCGCTTCTTCTGGAAAAGAACGAAGGAAACTAGAACTTCTGATAATCGTACCTGATCCATGGCATTGACGCTCTGGGGGTAGTTGCGTATGAGGTACTTGGCAATGTCCGTGCGCTCGAAGACTATTGCCTGCCCAGCTTTCTTCTTTAGTCAGTCAAAGGAATCCCCCACCTTATGAAGAGGACTGAGCCCCCGCGAGTCTCTACAGAGCGCCAGTTTCTTCCTGTCCGTCAACAACTTCACCGCCCTCAGATTTCCCGATTCGACGGCCTTGTGGATGGCTTGGATCTTGGCCTGGATGGAGTGGATCAGTATTTGGAGTTAGAGTCTAACGCACTTGATACTGCGGGAGGACCTCGAGGAAGCCGATGCTGTCCGCATCTTCGACCTTCGAAAACGGGATTATATTACGTGGAATTGTATTTTGCAGAAAAGGGGGAGGTGGGAGAAGAAGGAGAGAAGACGAGATAAGAGGAGGGGGAATTGGGAGGAGAAGGGGAGGGTGATGAGGAGTTGGGGATGAGGAGAATGACGGGGAAGAGGAGGGGTAGGAGCGGGAGAAGGAGGGAAGAGGGTGGAGGTAGTACTTCGTGGTTGCGCCCGAGCAGCAGATCTGCGTATCCCGTCAGTACGAGTTCCTCCAACTTTCCAATATTCCCCGTGTGGATCCAGTCGTAGATGTCCTCTTCCAGATCTCAAAAAGGAGTCCTTTCAGTTTTCTCCCCTTCCTCCCACCTTGTAGCAATATCCGATTCAGCTGCCCCGATATCAACTGCGACATCACCGCGTTGTCCTGAGATGAAGGGGATTGTAAACTGAATCGGGGTTGTACAGTATACCTTCATCATGCGCACGTTCAGTCGCTGTCCATGAGTACGGTAGTAGAAGGGAGTGTGGCCGTGCTGTGATAACAATAGTTAATTAAAATATTGATTTAAAAACTACCTTATCCTCGATGAACGCATCTCCGCCCGCCTTCTGGAGCACCTTGATCATGTGCTCGCCGTTGGGATCGGCGGCAGCGTAATGGAGCGCAGTTCGGCCCGCCTGCAATTGGCGTACCGATCGGTAAGATTGAATATTGGTTGCGGAGAAGAGGCCAGTAGTCCGTATCATCCAAACTTCCCTTTGAAACTCTCGTAATGTATTTCCTTCTCTGGGTCCCCTCCAGGGAATGAGTGAGAACCGCAATACTATTCGGCAGCATAACTTACGTGATCCGTAGCGTTGACGCACTGCGGGTACTTGGCCAGCAGATACCGGACCGTGTTCGTCTGTCCGTGGAGTAGTCCCTTGTGCAACGGAGTCAGACCTGTGACTTACGTTATTTATCCGTACGGAAAGTGCAGTAGCACTCCACTCACCATACGAGTCGCGTGCAGTCACGAACTGGGAACGATCGATGAGGGACTTTACTCTCCGCACGTCCCCGTCCTCGACTGCCTTGTGGATGGCTTCGATTTTGCTCTGGAATTTAGGTTCTGTAAAATTCACTTTAAAACCGTAACTTCTAAAAAACGAGAAGATTTTTATCTATGAAATATATCTAAAGTATTATACTTCCTAAATAAAAAAATAAAAAAAATAAAAAATGAATTTATTCGGAAAAAAGGGATATTCGAGGGTACCTGGAACTGGCTGAGTCCCTTGAGGAAGTCTTCGCTGGCCTTGTTGACCGTCGTCTTATCCCTCAGCATGTGTCCACGTCCATCGAGGACGAGTTGCTCGAGGCGGGCGATCTGAAGGAGGAGAGGAGTGTACCACCAGGGGTGAGAGTCGTCACCTCCCCCAAGGCGATCCACTGGTCAACGTCTTCCTCTGCGGGCGCGTCTGCAAGAAGTCGTTTTAAAATAAAAAAGAAAGACTGAAAGCAACTTTCTTGGTATCATACCAATATGAATTGATTACATTAGCCCTTACATCAACGTATGAGAAACCGTTAAAGGAGGGGTTCGGGGACCTTCTGAGTCTCATACGTGACCATGTTCAGGTTGTAGAGCTTGAAAAATCCAATCGAATGGTGTATCTCACTAAGCATTTAGATGTTTCTATGGTGAGATAGAGCGTTTAGAACGCCGGGCCTGACTAACAGGGACGGCGCGAAATTCAAATTTCGCACCTGTCATCATATTGGCAGCATGCCAAATCCCCAGATCTCGCGCCCTATGCACTATAACTACTATCATTGTTATCTATCAGTGGTTTATTAATCAATTTGTTCCGTTGGCAAGCTGCCAAATTTCGATACTGAAGGTCTCCGAACCCCTCCTTTAACATACGAGAAAATGCACCACATTTGGATTGACATTGTGCAAAGAACGTGCTGCCAATAAAATGGAGAAGACATTGAAAGGGGTGGGAAGCCAAGGAGGGACTCACGCTCGGCAACGAATCTATCGTGGAGGTGCGTATCTCGTGCAGCCATGTAATAGAACTCGGAGAAGTGCGTGGGTGGCGGGGGCGGGAGACCAGGGGGCATACACTCTCCTCCTCCCCCACCTCCTCCCTCCTCCCCCTTCCCCCTCTTCTTCTGCTGACGACGACGGAGGATCGAAGCCAAGGACGCCGTGCCAAGAGGAAAACGACGGCGGAGGACCATTCCTAATTTATGTAGGCATGCAAGGGGGTGGAGGTGAGGGGAGGGAAGGAGGAAGGGGGCGAGGGCACGGGAAGGGGTAGCACTCATAAACAGGGACCCAAGAAATCGGGGACTCGAATTAGTGCATTTAGAGGGCCCCTAGGGGGAAATCTCACGGAATTCGTATAAGAGAAGCTTGGCGCCGTGACTGATCAACGGGCGGCACCAGGTTATACACAGAGTGCACGGGGTGCCAAACGACTAAATGACGAGTGGAAACGTCTTCTCGGGGGACAGAATCTATATAGATTTAGACTCTCGCAGAGAAGAAGCCATACTGAAGACTTCCGTGTTATTCCTTCGTGCTCTCTCTCGATGTCTGACTCATCTCTTTCGGGAATTCAATGCTACTCTAATAAGGAGTGGGTGTAAAGCTGAGTTCAACATGGTATAGTAAACGCTATCGCATTTAGAACTTCAGTACGATGATATTTACTATTTACATTATTTATACACGCGTACCGGGATCGAAGCTGTCCTCGTCGGTGCTGGTGGAGTGGAGGAGGACGGGGGAGGAGGTGAGGGAGGAGAGCGTCCGCACCATCAGGGAGGGCTTCTCGCGATACACGGCAGGGGAATAGCCCTCCTGGAAGGGAAGAGAGAGAGGGAGGGGAGGAAGAGACCCAGACGAGCAGCCAATCCCCCCGGCCGGAGATTTGATTTAAATTTTGGACTTCTGGTCAGGATGTCGGGGATGCATCAGTAATTTCAACTTTTCTAATTCGTCTGTGCCTCATAGATATTCATAGATAGCGTATAATTCAGCGTATAACTATTATTCAGCGGTTCTTTCCTACTTGTGAACGAAGTGCATCGCAGGCGAAAAAAGCAATAGAAATAAACATAGCGAACTTGGAACTTGAATAATAGCCGTAACGATAAGATATGATTATTAGGAGAAAAGAAGTACCTCATCCTTGATCCTCGTGCTGCATCCAAGGTCGACGAGGCTGTCGTAGATGGCGTTGCCCTGCACCGCCGCGTAGTGGAGGGCGGTGCGCCCGTGCTGAAGATGAACCTCGTCTCATCCCCTCTTACCCCTTCTTTCCCATTTCCTATCCTCCATCCTCTCCTCCCTCCTTCCCCCCTCACCGTATCCTGCTGGTCCGTGAGATGCGGGTACGCCGCTGCAATCGTCTCGCACAGTTCGTGGCGCTCGCGGAGGACTGCGATCGTGAGCAGGTGCATTCCTGGAGAACGCAATTAGACAATCGGAACAGGGAATCAGACCGGCTTGGTGGTACCGTACCCCGTGCATCCCTAGCCTTGGTGATGTCCTCGTCGAGAGCCGCCTTCAGTGCGCGATCGTCATTCCTCTCCACGCATTCAACGGCGCGCGAGAGACGGAGCTACACCGTAATCGATGCTACTTAACAGAAATGGCCATACTTGAACATCCCGAAAATCAGCAAGAAATCGTAGAAGACGCTCGTTGCCGACGTGCTTCTTGATGGACTTCCAGATCTGCTCCGCCTTGCCTGGAGGAGAGTTTTATTCTTTCCTCCTCTACCGCTCCTCCCCATCCATACCCGTCCTCATCTTCTTCTCCCCCCTCCCTCCTCTCCCTCTACCTCCGCTTCTACGTATCCACATTTTCCCTATCCCTTCACTTCGTCCGCCTCCCCCTCTTCCCGCTACACCTCATTCCCCCTCCTCCCCATTCTCCTCCGCCCCTCCTACTTCTCATCCTCATACTCCCCCTCACCCTCAATCTGGATATCCTCGAGAACTCGGAATTGCCTTCTGTCGAGTGGATCGAGGGCGAGTAGTCGTCCCGTGACGTCGTCCTCTTCCATCTGCAACAGGTGCACACGGAACATGGGGGAGGGAGGAGGAATCTTCCCCCTGGTGGGGGCGGGGAGAAGAGAAGGAAAACTTCCCATTTGCCTGATTGGGGGGAGATATTCTGGGGAGGATGAGGGGGGCCACGATTTATGACGAGGACTGTGAGGATACGATTGGGGAAGGGAGGAAAGGGGGAAGGGGTGGAACACTTGGATTGATACAGAATCCCCTAGACGGAGGTGGGTCTACGGCTAAAGTATCGCCCGCGTCGAATGCGATACTAATTGGAGCAGAATTCGTGTCGTTTGAACTACTTTTGACGAAAAAAATGGTGTAGAATACAGCAAAATACAATAAAATACAGTATGATCTTTTCAATCTATTTGATGTCTATCTTATGAACTAGACGCCACCATGTTTCCCGATATTACCTTGTCAGCGCTCCCCGAATTGTTGGTTGAGTTGGAGTTGCTGTCGCCGTTGCCGTTGATCTCGAGGGAGACCATGGCGGCGATTCTTCTTCTGCTTCCACTTCGACTGATTGGAGAGGCGCGGGTCCGTCCTGAACACTTCATTGGAGGAAAGCACACACGACCAACGACGAAGAGACTGCCGCCAAATTACAGATTCCCTCCATGCACCCTCAAGCATGTATTTTGAGGGTGGATGACACGCCATCCACCCTCAGGGATCTGGGATAACAAGTGAGTAGAGATGAGTGGGGTTCTCACCGTTTGCTCGTACCCGCTGTCGAGGAGACGGAGCGATCACGCCATCAGGGTTCTGAAACGAATAGGTTCAATGGCATCAACCGATTGTTCTGCGAATAGATCCGAAAACGGCCGAATTTCATGAGCTTTTGTCATCGGACAGTGCGTATTATCGGCGAATCAAACGCGTCTAAATTCGCGTTCCGTCCGTCCTGTTCCCTCTCCATTAGAAATGGAGTTCTCAGGCCGTCGGGCTGATGGAGAGCATTTCGCGCCTAGGTGCGAAGTGAAGACGAGTTGGGTTCGCCGATAACAACTCGTCTGAGTCGGCTGTCGCGCGCAATGCATAAAGATAAATGACACAGCCATCAATACAAGAGGCAGACGAGAAATGGGAATAAGACAGACGGCGAAGCCAACTGACTTCTAACTCCGCACAGTCATACCTGGTTCCGATGCCATTTACGCATTCAGTGAAGATGGGGAGGAAACGAAAACAAGTCACGGGTGGATACTGATTTGAGCGGATGGAGGAATTGGGGGGAAGAGGGCGGCCATGACGGCATTCCCCTACAAGAAGCCTCGCTTCCCTTCATTTGGAGTCTTCTTGACTCGGACTGTTACGGGAAACTCCGAGTGATAAGAAGACCCGTCAACAGAGAAAGGGCGGGTCTTCTTGTTCAGTCGCAGTCAATAAGAGGAAGGGGAAAAGGTTCGACTCGCCCTCACAGAGAGGACTCTAACGAAGCGTGAAGGACTCTGCCTAGTAGAGAAGGTGGAAGACCGATGGGTGGCCGTATTTCTCAGTGCTCACGAGGAGGCCCTACTGGAATAGCCAATGAATTTCGCCGGAATCCACAAGTTTGTTACTGTGTTTAACGAATTAGTCCTTGCTGTCACAATGAGAGATGGCCCGTATTCAACAAGAAAGCAGGATAAGGTTCAGACAATGATACACTAAAATTTAAGTTCGCTGAGCACAAAGCGGAATTGTTGCGTGTGTAGTCGAAATTTGCTAATGCTCTGAACTCAGACAATAGATCACCTGAACCCAAGTGGAGACTCTCCGGGCGAGGAACTTCCTCTTGTCAACGGCGTCTGGCCGGCACTCGGCAGGAACGCGGCCGAGATTGTCCCTTATGGACGCAGCCTCTGGGCAGATGTAGAGGAGGTACTTGACGATGTCCGAGTGACCCATCAGATATCTGAAAGGATATTGTATTGTCGAGAACCAAAATTCACGGGACAATAACTTACGCGACGTGAAGAGGCGTCATGCCGGTCGTCCCGTCCCTCGCCAGTGCCAGTTTCTTGTTGCATATGAGCTGCTTGATGGTCTTGAGGTCGCCCTCCCGCAGGCACTCCCAGATCGCGTGCACGTGCATCTGCAAGATACATTGTGGTTGTCATCGTGTAGTTGACGTCGTCGTGTGATAAACAACTGAAGAACGACGTTTACTAGTCCGTCATAAAGTCACCTGCAGTGATAGGAGTGAGTTCTTGGCCTCGACATCCCTGGGGTCGTCGGCGTCGGGGGAGACGAAGGGCTCATGCCCGAGCAGCAGTTTCTCCTCCATATACGGCAGATCCTCGGGAGAGAACGTTTCAATGCTCAGAGGATCTGCAACATTTACAACCACAAATAGGGAAAGAGTTATTTGTTTGCATCACTATCCTTTCTAAAAAAATCCGGAAGCATTTTTGCTGACAATAAGACCCTTGAATAAATTAGTCCGCAACGTCCTTGTTGCAACGAAGATGCAAAACGAATCATTTGCAAAATGTAACAAGTCAGTGAAATCAGGGGGTGTAGACCCGTTGGAAGCGCACGGGGGCGGATCGTACCATCAAACTGGGATGGCTGCTCACCGTTTGCTACAGTGTATCATCTGGCGCCGCCATTCGTCTTCAATCTAATCGTATCGGAGGGTGGCAGACATTTTAGTCCTCGGTTTAGTTAGTCATAAATTCTAACGGCTACCCGCGTCAATGGGCTAATGCGCATCGGAAATACTATACGGACGAATTCCGTCGCTGATTCGGAGGAACGAAATATTATCGCCAAAAAGGGGGTAAATCGATGAGAGATAAACGCAGTATTGAAGGCCCTCGTTACTGCGTTTATCTAAAAAAATATCTTACATCGATTGGTAATCCTCGTAGTTCTCATGTTGATGAGGTCGGGGTCGGTCTTGACGTCGGCCGGAGTGAATCCTTCTTGGTCAGGATAATTCTCCTGCGAATTATCGAACAGTGATAGTGGATGATCCATGAACGCTTACATCCATGCCACCCTCGAGGAGTGCAAAGTAGATGCTGGGATCGCCACCGAAGTCGCATTGCGCAGCCGCGTAGTGGAGGCACGTCCGGCCGAGCTGAATAACTCATGTTTCATCATTGACGAAGCAGAAGGACGCCTAATACCAAGCCAGAATAGTTCGAATCAGACGCCAGTTGGTTCTCGACAATATCCTCACCGAGTCCCGTGCAGAGAGGTTGACAGCGGGATGCTTGATGATTGTGGCGACGACGGGGGCTCGATTGAAGATGACTGCGAGGTGGAGGGGAGTGGCGTCCGTGCGGGGATGACGGGCACGCAGATTCTGCAGTTTTCATCATAGTTTCAAGGCTCCTTGGATGTCATCGAATCTTGAAAAGCATTTTAACCTTCTTCCGGTCCTCCTTTGCAAACCGGGTTTCTGTAGTCGTCAGGCCGGTTAGTGACTAATTGTAAGGAGAGAGTTTCACAGAATTCCTTTCACCTTTTGCTTTAATATTTTCCGTTCCGTATCCGAATACGGTTTTCAGCAAATAAATCACACCACCAAAAGCTATATTCTGGGTGTCACGTGCAGAATGCAAATCCGGCCGTTGGCCTTTCCCTCCCTCCCAGTGCTTCTCCACCCCACGTCACTCTAGGTGGGTTGGTCTAAAGGTCCCGAACTAATTTACGACTCCGAACGGGGGCTCCCCCCCAATTGGAGCAATATGCCCTAAATTGCGCGTGAACTAATAATTGAACTCCTGGTCCAGTCTGGCCCTAATGGCGAGGACTCACGTAAGAAGTGATGAGCATGACTGCCCGCTGGTCGTCCCCAGTGCATATGGACTCGAGAAGCTGCTGGGCAGACAGACTCAGGGATGGACGCTCGATCGGCTGCAGATGGAGCATCGAGGTTAATAATATTATATTATTACCAGTCGGACTCGGCACCGCTTCGCGGCGCCGACTCTGACTGGATACACCTCAAACTTGGATAATTAAACCGGTGTGACGTCACAGCCCCGCCCCCTACCTCAAACTTGGGTAATTAAACCGGTGACGTCACAGGAGGCGGAGCGATTTTGCAATCGCACCTCAAACTTGGGTAATTAAACCAAGTGACGTCATAGGTGTAACATACAAACAACGCGATTATTAAGGTAAATGATCTGTGCGTGATTTCTACGCCAAATTCACGCTCGGTGCGCGCTTTATACCTCGAGGGCGGTGTCTCTTCCGGTTCCATCTTGGCCATGCGCATCGCAACGCCGGATGGACGTGAGGAGGAGGCGGATCTGTAAAGTTACTGCGTTTAGCGGCTGCTATCCCACGGAACTATTGTACTATTCGCCGGATACCATACCTTCCAGACATCGATACATTGCTGTCCTTGCGCATCGTGCTCGCTATCACTGTATGATGGAGAGGGGGCGTGGCGGCCATGGCGGCTTCGCGGGCTGAGGCTACGGTAGCTCCGCCTCCTGAAGCGAAATATTTGAATCTTGGCAGAGTGCCAAACTAATTACCCCGAATTTCCCCGAGAGCCTTGAGCCTGGCGGCAGATGTGGTAGGTGAGGGAGTATTTGCTACGGTTTCTCGGATGTCTCGAACGAGGGCCTCCTGCCTTTCGGCTAGTCGGGCAGCCTGCGCGGACTTGGAGTACTGTAAGGGCTATTTCTCGGGATAGCAGAAAGCGGAATAGAGATTAAAGTGGAAAGAGAAATTAAGGGCTCTTTGATTCTCTCATTACTGTTCAGTGTGATGAACGAAAAAAATAGAAAAGTGCTTGGAGGAATTTTGCGTGCAGATTCGATGGTATTTCTTTTATTGGCTCGATGCCAAGAAATCAAAATCGACTTCGTTTGTTACCGTACCTTGGGCACACTCTTCCCCGTGAGCAGCTCGCTGACGGACATGGCCGAGGAGGAGGCTGACGAGGTCGAAGATGAAGGGGTCGAGGCATGGTGGTGGTGGGGGATGCGCGACGACCTCGCAGGAGGTGGAGGGGGAGGGGCCTCTCCCACGCCCTCCACGTCCTCACGGAGACGAGCGATCTCCGTGGGAGTGAGGGAGATCTACATAGAATCATAATAGTGGAAATGATATTTGTCAGCCCTGCTTATGATGCTGGGATTTACGAAAATGTCGACGAGTCAAAATGTAAAACAAATTGGAGGAATGAGAAGAATCATGGCTGGAGGTAGAATAAGCAGGAATGCAACGTAGGAGTGGAAAGGTGAATCAAGAATTACCAGCAGTTTGAGGAGTTCCTGCCGCGCAGCCTGCGGTTGGCTGTCTTGTTGTTGAGGCTGCTGTTGTCGATGAGGCTTCTCCCGCTTCGAGGTCATCGCCAGCTTCTGTAAGGGGAGCTTTTTTAAAAGATGATTTTGTTGTGTTACTGTCTCATTATTGCTGCACGTCCATGCAAAGTTTCGTCTATCTATTTTTTCAACCATCCCATGTGCTTCTGATTTGCCCATGTTACTGCTCTATTCCAGTCTCCTCAGGATCCTATTCACACAACAAGTGTTCCTAGGGGTATTCCCCCACTTCCTCCAGTTGTTCTAGATCTCTCGTAGGTGTGAGACGCCAAGGCCATCCTCCCAGAGGAGGGCTCGGCCTTGATTCCTTCGGTTCAAGCAAAACACGATAGGAACCTTATCTTGTATTTCGCTGCCAACTGTCTAAAACGGTACCAAGCATGTTTACAAGAAGTTTGAACCCCGCTTTCAAAACAGAGATATTTGATTTCAAACTGACTTGATTCTTTCGTTTCAGAGACGACATCCCCTCAGAAATATCTCTCCATTGCCTCAACCACCAAGACGGCGAATGAAACCCCGTTTTCGTTGCAGAGAGAACAGAAGCGCTATATCAGACGTGTTTCAAACTTCCAGAATAAATCTCCTTTGAACAGCCACCCTGTGAGGGGAGCTCGGCCTTGATTCCCCCGGGTTCAGAGACGACACCCCCTTACAACACTCGATACAAACCTGTTCCATCGGCGTGAGCAGCGTCGCGATCTCCGAATCCGTCGAGCCGTTCCTCGCGATGGGAGCGCCCCCGACCGCCGAGTAGTAAGAAGGAGGAGCCTGGAATCGATTGATTATTGATTTATTGAGTATCGATTTTCAAAATTAATCACCTGATTTTTGCGCACTTTCTGCGTAGTGAATAAGTGTTTTCGTGGATTGACGCTAATAAACACTTGTTTCTGTTATTGATTGGTTTTAACAAATTTTATTCAATAATTAATTAATTAGGTAATCAAACATACCGAATCATCATAAGGGCTCTTCAACTGTGGTAGCATCCGTGCTGTCGGTGATAGTGATGCAGTGCTCTCCCGCCCAGTGCCGAAATGAGGCGGCGAAAACTTCAGCGAGTACCTGGAACGGGTGCGGTGGGTCAGATCGGGTTCCGTTGGTCAGATTCTGTTTCCTGTGTCATATCACATTCCCTGTGTCAAAACAAGACACTCACGGATCATGGACAGACTGCAGCGCGAGCGGTTGTTGCGTCGTGTACGAGGGCTCCTGCACAACCCCAATTTATAACTTTCTGGGTCCCGACGGGAATACCCTGAGGGATACAATATACCTGCTTCATCGGGTAGAATGTTTGGTAGCCCGATTCCATGTAGGATTGCGGCGAGCTGCCGCCGAGGGGAGAGAGGTAGCTGGAGGAGTGGGCAACGACGGATCTTCAAAAGGGAGTTTGGGTCCCGAACGGAATGTCTTGATGGTTAAAGCTACCGTACTCATGATCGCCTGTAACCTAAAGCTATTAAGTGCTGCTCAAACATACTGAAATCACGCTTGCCCAAAACTACCGTACTGGTGCATGTAGGCAGAGGGCGGGGTGCTGGCGCTGTACGATGACAACATCGCATTGGAGGCAGAGGGAGTCGGAGCCGATGTATCCATCGTCTCCAAGACGCTGTTACCTAGGAATACGGTAGAATAAGACTTACTGCATTTAGCGAGAAGCGCGGGAAAATTCAAACATACTGGTCAGCAGCTGCTGGAGGGTCATCTCTCCTGGTCGCGGTCGATTGGACGAAGGAGGACCGGGCGGAGGAACCGAGGACACGGGATTCTCTCCGAGCGTCGTCATGATCTCTACAGTACTTTACTTGGATATTATTTGGTCCCGCAGCGATTTACCGAAGTGATCTGGGACATTACGGCATGCAAGTATTTTCAAATTTTCACATGTATTTTTGGAAAGATACATGCATTTCAGGCGGTATTACGGTAAGCACGCCTTTAGAAATTTTACATTCACGTTTTTGATAAGAATAAAGACTTCCCTTCGGGACCCACTCACCATCCAGATCCGTGTCCAGGCATCGAAATGGGTCGTTGCGATCGTAGTAGTCCATTCGGCTGCAAAGGGGACCCGAGGACGGGGTCGTCGACTCGGCGGAGCGGACGACGACCCTGCGGATAGCGAGCGATAAACGGCGCAGCGATTGAGACTCCGCCCACTTTCAGGGAAGAGGGCGGAGTTTGGGGTGTTCCTTACATTACTTATCATGTGGGCGATGAGCGCAGGTAAATCGCGAATAAATCAAAGACAACAGCTCGGATAGAATATGGACGACGGAAACAAAACGTTTGTGAAAAGAAAGGGCACAAGACGTGCTTCTCTGTAACCGTGTCAGTCAGATGGTAGAGGAAAGTCCATGAGATAGGTCCGAGTGAGGTTTTGACAAAGAGATCCAAAAGCTCTGAGCTAGCGAAAAAAGATTCTGAAGGTCTGCGAACCTTCATCAAGAGGGAACTACTATTACGGCCCTGTGAGGAGGGTGTGAAATTCACATGGGGGTATCTGAAGGCGACACAAACAAGGTGAATGGTCAGTGAAGTTGTCGGGGGCCCTTGAGAGCAGTGGCATCCAGATGGTAAGTCCCGATAACGTCCGAGAGAGAGAGAGTAAAAGGAAGTAGACACAGGGAGGTTAACCCTCTCCCCCCTTGCAAGGCAGCCATGGAGGGGATTCCCCTCCCTGCGAAATAGAGATGTGAACGGGAGATAACCATTGTAAGAGAGGCACGACTGGAGGAACACGGCAAGTTTTCGCGAGGTTACTGCCCTTAGCAAGAACTTGTCGAGAAAACCGTCAGCATAAGGAAAGCGCAAACCATCAATGATAAATTTTCTAGTCATGATTTTAACCAAGAGGTTATGCTGGCAACCGAGTCATAATGGTTCTGGGAAAGGTGGAATGGTCGCGAACACACTCGGACAATAGGAAGCCCCGAAATAGAGGTTACGAAGAAAGCTGCTTGATCTGCGCGCCACACGGAGCAGGCGACGAAGGAGGAAGGAAGGAGAAGATGAAGATGAAGAGGAGAAAGGAGGGAGGAGGGAGGATAAGAGGAGGAAATCAAGAGGATGAAGAGAACAAGCAAAAGAAGAGAATTGGAAGAGGAAGCGGAGGGCAGTGATCTTTAGGAGAAAGAGAATAAGAGGAGAAAAGGAGGAAGAGAAGAAGAAGTAAAGAAGAGGAGGAGAAGAGGTGGAGCAGAAGAGGAAGAAGATGAGGAAGCGTCGAGGTCGTGTCTCTGATTAAATCGATCGAGAGCTGTGCCGTCGCGAGAAAAGGAGCGAAGAGGGGCGAGTACAGATAGCGATAGATAGACAGATAGAGATACCATCGAGAGCGGAAGAACCTAAAGAGGAGGGAGGTGAGGGGTCAGCTCGTCTCTCCCTTACTCCACCAGATTGTCCACGAGGGCTTCCTTAGTGAGAATGACGTCATTTGGCAATGAAATAGCATAAAACATATACGGATTGAGATGCGTCGATTATGTACCATAAGAACCTAAAGAGGAGGAGGAAATGAGGGAGGAGAAGGGAGGAGGGAGGAGAGGGGTCAGCACCTTTTTCTATTGCAATTGTCCACGAGATCATGCACGAGGATGGCGATGACGTGTCGTCTTATGAAACAGCGACGAATCACACAAGCAACGTTGATGTCGATGATTGTTGCTCCTCACATCCGTCTTAAAGAAGTGCAATGATCCCCGATGAAACGATGGCAACCCTCCTGGTGAATAAGAATAATAGGCCCCTATTCGGCTAGACTTCGATAGAGAGAAGGTAAGGAAATAGAAAGACAGAGAGAGGTAGACAGACAGTCAGATAAGCCACGAATGATAACAGTTCGATCTCCGTGATACACGTAGTAAGATTAACCATCGACTACAACCCCTAAATAGAGTGGGTGTACATTGCCGAGATGCCATGGTCCTCCATGGAGCATTATGTCCGTCAAACGTCTCCAGGACAGGACAGATCTACAGGACTGGTAGGATAACACTCAGCGGATAGAGAACAGCGCGCCTTGGAGTGCTACCACATCGACCTCAATAAGAGGCTTACTAATTATTTTATGGTTCTCATATTCCTAGGTAGACTACTTCCTAGGTGGCTAACATAATCCCGTTCACGCCCAAACGAGTTTCGTCCGCAACCACAACACGAAGTGAATATCTATTTTCGAGTTAACTAGCGGCGAACCGAAACTTAGACAAACCATCCCTTTTGTATCTCAGCAGCGAGAAGCAAGCGTCTTCAAAGACTGTTTGAGCCAGGACTCGGAACCAGAAACCCCTAGGGCACGAAGGCTATGGAATGTGGAGTGAACGCTTTCAACTCTCCGCTTCTCCTTACGAACGGGTGATGGAAAAAGCTCAGCGTGACAAGGTCAGACAGTGTGTGTTGGAGGTCGCGGCGCTGAAGCACACGATGCACAGAGGAAACTGTCTTATTCACGCGGGGATTCTACTGCTCGCAAAAGGTAGCTTATTTGACCGGAAGATATTGTTGAGAGACCAAGATCTGCAAACAAATTGTTTACTGTCCATACTCGTGATGGCTTCTATCCCGGTTTCAATTCCATTTGAGATAAAGAAGTCAAGAATACGAGCTTCTGCCGCTCTTGGCAACTCTACGATACGTTCGTGTTTAGTTAGTTCCGCCGCCAACTTCGAGGTCGCCCTCCGATCGAAGCACAGAGAACCGTGCCTATTTGGAGCAGGGCGCTGCAAGAGTTTCACTCCGCGTGCAAAAGAGTGCGCGATCTTCAGCCAAGATGGAAGACAATGGGAAGGTGCGCTCAATAACCCCCATATACCTGAAGAGCATGCAATGCAACGCGCCGTTCGCATATTATCTGGAGATCTTAACGCGTTTTCGAACTGACTCATACCCTATTTCCAGTTCCGGAAGCAACAGTTCCGCCATAAGCGCGCATATTGCTTTTCGCTGTAGAGATTCAAAATTGAGTAGTCATTGACAGTGAACGCCGGTTGCGAAAATGGAACGCATGGGTTAGACAAGAAAATTGAATAAACTTGCAAAAACTGCAGCCTCATGATCGGCGTCAATCAGAGATGGTGTGGCCTGAATCGCTGGCCAGCGCGCTGGCAGATTCGAGTAGAATACGGTAGATGAACCCACGGCGAACGGAGCGCGCACAGTAAAGGTTCGTGGGGTGGTGGAGCACAGATTTCTATCGCAGATTGTCCATAATCTAATTGAGAACTGTCTGAGTGCCTGGGCTCTCTTCTCGTCCTCCTCTCTTACGTGGAAGAGATACAAGAGCCCAAGCGAAAGAATAAATGCTCTAAAAAGAAGTGTGTGTCCGCGACACGGCTCACTCTGAGAGTTCCTAAAGATAACTGTCTCTCACCCTACAACGCTTCGTCCCAATTGTGAACGATTGCCATTATTTCCTGACAACTCATCGAGAGATAAGGGAGAGAAAGCACTGATGGGTGGGGGTTGGCGAAGAAAATGCCAGTCATTTAGAGCTCGTAGCCCGGAGTTACTTTCAAGAGTAGTTATAAGAGTAGGTACAAGAGTAGGTATACAAGAGTAGTCAGTCTGTAAAACACATGGGCCCTTGATGCCAAAATGGTTATTGTAGAGAACCCAAGGCGTTCTAATTCTCACGCCCGGAAAAGACCCAATGACGGACTGCGCGCGCTTTTGATCTACCTCCTCGGCCCATTTTCATGACCCGTGTGATTCAATCGACCATGCAAGGGGCCCGAGGAGGTAGATCAACAGCGAGTGCAGTCCGTCATTGGTCTTATCTGGGCGTGGGAATTAGAATGCCTCGGGTTCTCTACAATAGTGGTTCGGTTTGGCCTGTGATCTGGCCTGGAATCGTTAATGAGTTATTAGAAAAGGTGAACACGGAACCATCCATTTCCGCATAGAGACGAAATCAAAGGATCACCCTTCCGTAGCTTGGATTCGTTGACGCTCAGATATTCGGACACGGGGACAAAAGTGAACGATTGGCATTATTTCCATGAGCAAAAGATAAGGAACCATGAAAGAAAGGGCATCGAAGGAGAGGAGACGCAGAGAAGGGCTCTCGCTTCGTTTCTCCGAAACAGAAATGTCCTCTGATAACAAGCGGTCGAACAATGATGCTACGACGTGGCGACGGAGCCCTGGTGTCATGGGAGGGACGGAATGAGCCCAAGGAGACCACTGACAGGGGGGATCTGATGAAATTAGAAGGGATTCGTCGACTATCCCGGTACACCAATTTATGGGAGTTTCAAGGGGGCTGCACACAGTGGCGATCATCGCCCTCTAGTTGTATTCGGAAAGCCATACGAAGAGAGTATCGTCGGCGGAATGAACGTTCCGGGCAATACGCTCATCTCCCTACGATCTCTCTCCACATTTCTCTAGTTTCTTTGACTTATCTGGCGGTTAGAGAATCGATAGAACACAGGAGAGAGATCGCAGGGCGATGACTCATCGCCGATGAGCGTGCATTAAGTATGGTTAATTCTGCCGACAATACAAGAGATTCGTCCTCGTAGACCCATTATGGGAATTCCAAGGGGCTGAACACACAGTGCTGATCTTCTCATTCTACTGTATCCGGCAAGACGTACCAAGAGAGTCACTTGCAATTGAGAGAGAGCAGTCCAGCCGGAAACGCTATGCGTTAGTTTCTTCAGGCTTCCTTGGAAGTGCCATAAGAATGAAAGGTCGCGGACCAGATAATATCGCAAAGGTGCATAGGAGTGACCACGTCACATGCAGTGCACCAGTAGATAGAGATCACCATCCCCCTTCTGCCCTCCTGATCGGCTCACGTGACCTTAGGTCATGTTGACTGGTTATGGGTGGCGCGTGGGTTGCACTCACTCGAACCCAACAACTTCTGATCTCAGAGCTTGGATACACCAATTACGCCTCTTGTGTCTCGTAGGTAAATACGTGAGTTGCACCAAATTTGGTTTACGAGAACAATGTCAACGTTACCGATCTGATAAAGCTATATGAATTGTTAGGTCCTTATTGTTAGGTCACGTTGTTCGTCCTGAGCATTGGAAGGCGTGTGGGGGGCAATTCAATGGTGTTGTTCGAACACGCCAACCTCTGAAATGTTTGCGTGTATTTTATGTACTTATCAGAGCAGCTCTCACTGCTGCTCGCATAAGACACGATTCATCTTTATTGACAACTTGTATGTGCATATTTATCTCTTCATCATAGCGTAGGAGAAAGAGAGCCATCAAGGCGTGTACTGCTTGGATGGAATGGTAGAGGGGTCATGGATGCTGATTGTCATTGTTGGGATATCAAACAGAGGCTGGGGAGTGGGATTGGTGAGATGAATTGGCATCATCAGTATTGAAACTGCAGAGAATGTTGAAAGTCTTCACAAGAAGTTAAACAAAGGCGAAGCAATGTGGTCATTAGGACAGAGCAGCAATGCGGATAACCCGATCCATTGCAGGTTGGTCCCTGGAAGCTCGATTATCGGCATCCTAGTTCCTGGTAGCATAATTTCCGGCAACATGGATCCTTGTAGGATCGACTCCGGCAGCTACAGCGTCATCGACAGCCATGAGAGCGAGCGCAGCACTCGTACGGTTCTGGAAAGGAGGTCAGTGTCCGCGAGAAGCAATGAAACTTTGACTTCATACCTGATGGCGCTATTGAGGAGTCTATGCGAATATTGTCCCGCCCTCCAACTTTTGCAATTTCTGTTCCGCTAGCGAAAATTCCGCCTCCCGATAACTCTGCGCTAATGACGAATCTATGGCTGATGTTTTCCATACTTGGCTTGGAATCCATGTCCAAATAGCATGCCAAATTTGAGCATCAGATTCCAGTTCTAAGCCAAGGTACAAAAGAAATCAGTCTGCTAACGGACACAAATTCGGAACGGACATTGCAAAGGTTGGAGGGGGGTACAATAGCGAATATTGGGTGCGACACTAAATTATCAGAGGTTTTTCCTGACCCTTTCGAGCGTAGGATGATTCTCCATCGCTTCTTCGTCTTCTTCTTCTTCTTCTTCCTGGTACATGCACATCGAAAGCTGAAATTCTCATGTTAACATGCCCACTGTTTTTCTAGATATTTAAAGATTTTCGTAAATATGCTCACACAACAGAAGAGAAAGACGATTCCGCTAAGGCACAGCGGGAGAAGCACATCGTTGTTAAATCATGGAGACGTTTTTATTTATGTGAACTTTTTGGATCTCGAAATGAGTGACGCACAAAATGTGACGTCACGATCAAAGACCTTTGAAATGTAAACCATTCTTCTGCTTACCAAAGTACACAAGGAATACAGAAAGTCAACAAATAGTCAAGTACGAACCTCACACTTTTCGCCGGCGTAGTAGTGATAACGGCACACAATCTTACCCGTGCGAGCATCGCAGAAATTTCTCCTATAAGAGGAACGAAATAAGTTCAAGGGCTGCTATTGTAAAAAAAAACGAATATTTCATCACTCCTCTTACTATGTTGCCTTTAGAACAAAACACTACTATTGAGTTTAAAAACATATTTACACCTCAACACGTCCCACCCATCCGGCAGAGCAACTCACTCTGTTTTGACGCAGCGACGATCGCATTGATTCCCGTAGTGCTCGTTTGTGCAGTCCAGTGTCACTGATACCTCCAGATCACGGCATCGGTATCCTTTGCACACGGGCTGGAATTGAATTGATAGAATTGGGCGTTCAAAATGTTCAGAGTAGTTATCTTCCCCGGCCTGTAAAGTGCACTCATGCACGCAAGAAGTACACGTTACAGGCAGGGGAAGTTTACCCCACCGAAGGTTATATTTGAACGCCCTTTAATGAAATCTCTCATCATTTACAAAATCATTCTAAAGCCGTCAAACTGTTCAAAAGGAGCAATAAGATAACGTACAAATAAGAAAACGACGCGCGCATAATGATCCGGAAATTTTTTATACAAACGTTGGTCAATTAGTTGATTTCAAATAAGAAGGTGTTTCTTTTTCACGAAGTGGATTCTGCGCGGTAAGCCCACGATCCACCCCCTCGCATCCCCTCCGTATTGAGAGAAAATAGCCAATTCTTCGGAACCAGACTCACGACGGGCATGCCAGGGAGGGAAGATCGAAGATGGCTGAGGGTGTGAACGCTCACGTCAACGATTCCGCTGAACCCATCGTCGCTCTTGAGCTGGATTGTCGCCAGGGCCTCAAACAAACGATATAAATGGCCTACGCCCCCATAACCTTTGCTATTTCCCTTTTGGATGTGAATCCACTGGTTATCGCATACTTTTTCAGCACGTCACGTTCAGCCATTGCTAATGTAAGGATAATAACATGTACTATTCCGATAATGTAAAGATAATAACTTGTACTATCAGGTTGATCAGAAAGTTTCCGGTTTTTTCATCACGATTGTTTTATATTTAATTATTTTCAAGAGACGCGATTCGAAGCCTAGTGGTATTGCCCATTGACATTATTGGTATAGCACCAATCTATTGACAGCTTGTCGGTTTCACATTGGTACATGGTCCAGAGATAGAAGGCGAAGAAGTCATCAAGGTCAGATTTGACCCCGGATTTTAATTTTTAATCCAAGAGATGGTTATTAATGAGGAGGGCCAACCAGTTTCCAAATGGGGCAAGGCCTGGAGAGTAAAATTAGTAGGGTAGGACAATTTGGAAAAAAATTAACCAGCCCGGTGTGATTTTCCGCGCAGAATGCAATCGGGAGGTATTGCGATGGAAGAACACTGTTGCTTGTACCTCTCATTTCTAGAGGAGCACAGCCTTGATTTTTTGTACATGTTTGAGTTAGCCCTCGACTGTTACGGTGATACCCTCTGATTTGATATCCCACAACACTGGTATTTGTTGGCATCCGAATCAACGCACTGGAAGAGCACAAATAGCAGCATTACGCTGACGAAGATATAAAAAAATCACGCTTTACCTTATCAAGTCGACCGTTGCGGAATATGTTGGGGTAGGTCCAGGGTACACTTTAGTCAGGAACTTGTCAATCTCCCGGGCCTTCTGGAGCTGTAGAAAATTTCCGAAATGGCATTCGAATTTTGGACGCAGTCAAAAACGCTGATGTTCGTCATTTCCGCTCTCAGATCAATAGCAACAGGGAGGGTGCCTAATCGACATGGTCATTGTAGGCAGTAGTGTTCCCTCTATCTATCCCCTTGAGGTGGCCAAGACAGCTAAAGAGGTTCTTGAGATACAAACAAGGATGCATGACCGGAAACTTTCTGATCAACCTAATATTTTATTTTCGCAGAGAACAGATCAGTGAATGGCGGATGATTGCGAAATGGCAACGGATGGAGGGCTTCGGAAATAGCGCGCCCAATTGATCGCTGTCCACTTACCCTGGTCGCATTCAGCCACCACGGGTTATTGATGGGGACCTCGAAGAGGGCATTATGGTTGGACTGGAGGCTTCCGTTCAACCGAGCCTGGAAAGTATAATAAATTACGTTTGTAGCGTTATGTCCAAGATATGAAATAATCTTCCGATTGCAACTATGTGTCAAAACAAAACTAGCGCAACAATACACACAGATGAGAGGTGCCAAGAGACTGGATCCAAGTCTCACAACGAGCCCAGTCTACTATTTTGAAAGCTACAATAATTGACCTTTCCGAAGCTACAATCGCCTTGGCCGGTCGAACTGATGCATCCATGAAGGAGGAGACCCTCGACGCTCTCCTTTGAGGTTATGTTGATCCACAGCGACATTTTGCCGTTGATAGGAAGCGGAACGGGGGTTGTCGTAGGCTCCTCCACTCGTATGTCGGAAGCGTGGGCTACCGCCCAGAAGCTGAACAAGAGCCACAGCGGGCTCATCGTAGAAGACGGGCACGAGTGAATGAAAGGGGGCGGAGAAATCAGACCGCTCTCTCTGCGTCTGATTCACTCGAGAAGATGAGTGGTCTCTTTGTATGACAGCGACACTAGTGAAAAAATGGGCGCGTTTTTTTAGCCAGCGTCATTCGATTTCATTGCGAAAGCGAAGATGACCGTGTTCTCGGCTCTGGAAGTATCGATATTGTACAGTGCCCCCAAATACTCCAAGTATACTCCGTATTTATTAGGGGCGTGAATGTGAGAGCGAATAATTCGTCTGACTTTTCGACTGTCTCGTTTCTATCCGAATATCAGTCTGCGATCACACCAGCTATCCGAATAGCGATACGAATACAGTCTGTCTGGATTGATTTTCACACAATGAACTTGAGAATGTTGATATTATCAACAACAGAAAGTAGTGGCATTGTCGGCGGAATTAACGATACGGAAGTACGCTCGTCGCCCTCCTCGCTAAACTCAGTAAAATCCTAGCTAAACGCAGTAAAAGGTCTTTTCGTAACCCTAGCATGCGGCTCGACCCTGATTAGCTTTTCGGTTCGAAGAGAAGCGTTTACATTAATCTAGCTGGCGTCGTTCTCTTCTGTTTTTCGAATGCCCGTGGACGATTACACAATTTTACTACGTTTAGTGAGGAGGGCGACCAGCGTACATTCCGTATGGTTAATTCCGTCGGCAATATTGTCGACTACGAATAAGATAATTGTCGTTTCTACATATTGTTGAGAACCCGTAGCGATCTAATTCCAAACCCCAATGACGGACTGCGCTCACTGTTTTGATCTACCACTACGAGTCCCGTTTCATGACCATTTTGATTCAAATGGCCATGAAACAGGCTCAAGCAGGTAGATTCAAACGAGTGCAATTATTGTCCGGTATTAAAGGAGGGGTTCGGGGACCTTCCAAGTCTCCTAGGTGATTATATTCAGGTGGTAGAGCTTGAAAAACCTTATCGAATGGTGTATGACACTAAGAATTTGGATGTTGTTGAGATACAGCGTTCAGAAAGGCTCCCCTGAGAAACAGGGACGGCGCGAAATTCAAATTTCGCACCTGCTACAATATTGGCAGCTTGCCAAATCCTCAGATCGCATAACTTGTGCACTTTGAGTTGTGTCATTGTTATCTGTCAGTGATTGTTTAGTGAATATGTTATGTTGGCAAGTTGCCAAATTTCGACACCGAAGGTCCCCAAACCCCTCCTTTAAAG
>JACMIG010000873.1:9457-25398 GCA_014805385.1 Levipalatum texanum
GGTTTCCGGACAAATTTTTTTTCTCCTCTGCATACACTTTTATGCTCTCTCTTTTTTCTTTCAAAACTCTTTTTTGCCCCCGTGCCCCGGTTTCGGTTACCTGCTCCCCCCCCCCCCCCCCCCCTATAGCATCACCTCGATACCTCCGTTGAATGTCATTTCACTGCTGAATACCTTGGAACATCAGTCGACACTAGTGAGTAAGTCACGGGGAAGTATTCCTCTGACTATGTGGGACTTCGGAACCTTGATCTCGAACGTCACATCGAGGGCGGATAGGAATGTCACAGGGAGTTTTTCTCCTCCCCCATCTCACCTCTCACGGATGTCGTCATCACGAGGATATTTGTCTTGTTTGCGACTTGTCGAGAAGCGAAGAAGCCCCTGAGTCATGGTGGAGACAACAGAGAATAGTACACGTTCCGATGTTCCTGAACAGCGCGGAAAGGGTACTTCAAAATCCTTCTTTATGGCGTACTTGAAGCAATCGGAATCTCGGTCCATTATCAAAGTATCAGGATTAACAGCTACTCCTAGCACGCAAAAAAACTGGTAGGTAGAAAATTATAAATGCATATGAAATTGAACCTGAACCACTTCGTCATCCTGCGCCACGCTCACCCAATTATTCAACTTGGACACCTACGCACGCATTATTCAATGGTAACGGAGAGACGATGAGCTGGAGTCCAATTGATATTCCGTTCAGGAGTCGTTTCCCTCCCGGTTTGGAGCCGACTAAACAGTTCAGTGTTTGTGTGGGAGGAGTTCATGCATAGTAAGCACTTCATAATCAATCTTTCGGTTTGGGAAGGGTATAAACAGGGGGAAGAGGAGAACGGAAAGCATCCAGTGTATAGTAGCCCTCTCTCATTTCCTGTATCACACCATTCAAAGAATTTTTCTGCCTTCTTCCAAAGCTATAACTTTCAGAATGCTCCGTCTACTCATCATTTCCACACTTGCTGCTGCGATTCTGGCGCAGTCATCAAGCCCGATCTTCAGAGACTCCGCCTCCTCTGAAGAGGGAGATGGCCAGGAGGCAGGCCAAGGAGGAGGACGCGGAGGTTGGGGAGGATTCGGTGGCGGACGCTTCGGAGGTCAAGGAGGACAAGGAGGCCGCGGTGGATTCGGAGGTGGAGGATCTGGAAACTTCGGAGGCAACAACCAGGGAAGGTTCGGTGGCCAGGGAATCCGCGGAGGCTTTGGAGGATACGGAGGCCAGGGATCCGGGAATCAAGGTGGCTTCGGAGGCTTTGGAGGCAACCGAGGAGGGTTCGGAGGATATGGAGGTAACTTCGGAGGCCAGCAGTTCGGCAATCAGGGTGGTCGAGCTGGCTCTGGAAACAATCGAGGAGGCAGCAGCTTTGGAGGCTTCGGCGGTGGCAACTAGTAATTCTTTGGATTCTAAGTGATTTCATCCATAATTCATTTTATTCACTAAACGTACTATAAATTCGAACAAGATAAAGTCGTCTTTATTACGTGAACCGTATCGCAAGTGAAAATAACTCAATTCGTTCGAGTTAAGTGAAAATAAGTCAATTCCTTCAAAATATCCTGTATTTGGTGTCGTTCACCAAAGGTCGCGCTCCTCAGGATCGAGCAGGGGCAGTAGCTGCCATCCGTAGATGAATTGCTTGAGAAAGGAGCGCGTTCCCGATTCGCGCGAGCTCGAGTTCCTCGCTGACGCACCTCCTGTAGACTGCATAAGATAACGGTAGGTGGATAGATTATTATAAGAAAGAACCATTTTTCTTATGAGACAGACGGTCAGAGACGTGTTCTCTTTGTACTTGATCAGAAGGGGTCAGATGTTCTAGGTTCATGTTGATCTCAAAGTACTGAAGTCTGCCATTGAAGAAGACTTAAAGAAGAAGTAGGAGCAAAGTTCCGTGTCCGTATTAGAGCTGGGGCAAATTTGGCTAAAACGCAGACACATTCCAAAGTGCATATGTCTGCGTTTTAGCCAAATTAGCCCCAGCTGTTTTATAGAATTCAAGGGCAGACGAAATAAAGCCCCAAACTTTCCCTTGTGTTTTTAGAACTGGACACAAGAATTCGATTGTTCAGTTTTGAATAGTTCCGGACTCACTTCCGTTGTGGGGCGGCAGCTGCCCGAGACTGGGACGATGAGAAGACGAGAAGTCAAAGGGAGTCGGAGGAAGCAGCGGGAAGAAGATGCTGTTCTAGAACAAGATGTTGTCGAATTGAACCGATAGTTATATTCAATACCCGTGTGTAAAATGGGTTTTCTCGCTTGGGAGATATCGGCGTGGCCTGCGGTGTGGAGAATGGCGCGTGAGCGTGGCTGTAAAACGTTTTACAATCATAAACTGCTCTTCAAGAGTTGGGAATTTTGCTCGAACGAATACACATCATTCATTTTAGTTAGAAATTACAATCATGATTTTGAAGTCGTTGTCACCTCGTCTTTGCAGACACTGACTGTCTTTGCACAGGCTTTTCGGTTGGCTGCAGTGAACATCGTGGTCGTGAAAGGGGGGCAGATAACTCTGATTCCTGAAAAACAGTAATATATTTTTAGGCTCAAAGACCACGGTTTAAAAATTTTCTAACGACATGAGCCAATTCGTGCTTCCAATCATGTATAGTTGAAGTTGCCATACCGGTGGAGCAGAGTTGCTGCGTGGTCGCATCTTCTTCGAGTTAGCGGAAGGTTTTCGCGCCATGAGGGTACGAATCTGAAATAAAAAAATAACTGTATTGTTTTTAAAAATTTCGAAATGTAAAGTGATGCACCTTTGGAACGATCAAGAAAACAAAGGTCGTCCAACCATAGCGTTTTGTACAAACCTTCAATTTCCCATCGGTCTCCTCGAGTGCTTCGCGCAGCGTCGCATTGGATGAAATTACAGCCTGTGAACAGGTTGAGGAAGTTCCCACGGAAAAGGTTTTACCTGCTTTCCGAACCCATCCGTATACCCGATTTTACCCTCGAAATCTGGGCGCAGCTTGTTTAGTTTCCGCATGAATATCTATAATGGTCATTATTGCAAATGGAACGAGAGCATTCATACCTTGTAAAGATCCCGCTTTTCCAAGTCCTCATCTGTTAACCGTATTGAATAGCTCGTTCCGAAATGGGTCCATCGTATAACGACACCTCCAGCAAAACAGAAGCTAAAGGCAAGTTTGGCGTTATTTCATGGAGTATCGGCATACCATCCACTCATGAGCGAGCTGAGCTGCACGGGTCGATCGTAGGTCGTCGCAATTTTGACTGCAATTCGATTGTATTTGTTCCGGCATGGTTAGCTTTGGAAGGCGGCACGCGAAAACATTGTCACGAGCAGCTGGGCGAACAGTAATGACTTCGGAAATGGATTCCATTGAATGAAGTCGGGAAAGCTACAGCGGTCAGCAAATGAAAACTTCTTCGAAAAACTATTCGACACTGCATTCATGAGTGGAAACGGTATATATTCATTGTCTCATGCATCAGACTTGAGAAATTGAAGAGAGCTGCCCGCCCAAACACGACGTTCAAACGGCCACAATATGAATTTTTGAACTGAAAGACAGACGTCATTAGTTCAAGGGTGAGAATCCGTGTTCGAACTCTGTCGACAAGAAATTTAATGCCCCTCCTTACGATCGGAGAGAGAACTCGAGTCGAGGCTGTAATCCCGTCGACTACTAATCCGAACTCCTCTCTCTCAAGTAGAGGTAGGTGAGATTGTTTATCATCGCACACGCCATCCTCGATTCCACGAGAGAGAGGGAGGGGCACTCGAATCCACAACGCGCAAGGCTCACCCCCCGTGCCGCCCGTGCACCTGCAGTCAACAAATCCTGCTGGGGGCCAACATCTAATTGCCAATGTTCAAACATCAAGATCTCGAAACGGATTGGAAACCAATATCCACCTTTTGTCGGCGGAAATAACTATACGGAAAGTACGCTAATCGCCCTACAATCTCTCTCCGCTGTTCACTCCGTTCTCTAACCACCAGACAACGAGAGAAGAGTGGAGAGAGATCGTAGGACGATGAGCGTATTGTCCGGAACATTCATTCCGCCGACAATAACTATAGGCGATCCATGAACCGGAATGTACACAGGAACTCCGCAGAAGTAATGTAACGTGACTCCCTCGCAGTGGCACGCGAATGGTAGAGGGAGGCCAATGTTTTTCGTCTCCCCGATCTCATCGACTCGGATGGGATGGGGACTACTCGAGATGCGATGACGGAAGCAGCCAATGAATCTCGCAGTGGGGATCCCTACTATTTATCAAAGAGTTCGTCTTTCGCTGTGAGTGAAAACGTGATCGAGCTCCACTTCAACGGTGATGGAAGACATTAAAAAACGGAGATCTCTCAAATCACAGCTCTATTACGTTGGTGCCTGCACTTTACTCCGAGCGTCGATGTCTCTGTCTAGGCTCAATTCTGGCACGCAAACTGTAATCGAAAATAGGAACCGCTCCGCGCATTTTCTAGGAGAGAGTTGAGAACCTGCACAACATCGTCAAACTTTCTATAATATGTACGCTATCAAAATATACCTTCTCTCACGATCCGCATCTAATAAAGAGAATGCGTTCGTGCGAAGTCACACTAGGCTGGCACCAATGAGCAGCAATGATTCAACTACGTGGGTCTGGGTTGGCACAACATCGTTAGGGGGGTGTGGGTGCCCGTTTGATCGCTGAGCGCCTGGAGCCATCAAAAGAAGTCGGCCGATGATCGGGAGTGACAACTGATGGGCCACAGAGTCAGTCACACTTCTTCTGCTATTCTGTTGATGCCACTGCCCGAGTGTGATCGAGGACAGAGAGAGGGGAGGACTCGCTGTGGGACGACAAATTACTCGTCTCGATGCAGGGTCAAATGACACCTGTTCACATGGACGCGATAATCAATGGGGCTATTTACATCGGAAATGCGTGGGAACGCCGGGTACGAGTACACTCTCGTCAGACGTTGATTGAGGTTTAATTGTAAGGGGCGTGTTTTCGGGGTTCATAAATGTCACCAAGTCCGCGACGGGTGCTTGGCGGAATGTGTTTATTAGGTGCATATATTCTTGGAGTATCCACAATCCTGGTACCTCGGACCTCGAAATGCCCCCTGGCTTTTCTCTCTCCCACGAGGTGGACTGCGGTTTGACGAGCGTATTTTCGCGGATTTGAAAGGTCACTCATTCCCGGGTGCTTTTGTGACGGGTTGTTTTTCAAGGGAAAGGATAGGCGTTATTATCGGCGAACAAAAGGTGTCTAAATTAGTGTTACGTCCGTCCTGTTATCTTCAATGAAAATAGAGTTCAGTCGTCGTCTGACTACTGGAGAGCATTTCGCGCGTAGGTGCGAGGTGAAGACGAGTTTGGTTCGCCGATAATATAATCCATTGTGATTGTCGACAGGCTGTAACATTTAGAACTCCCCTGACACACGCCCACTCGCGCATCCTCACTCAGGGTACGAGCTTCGTCACACTATCAAGATAGGCGAATCGAGAGCATATTTTACGGCCGGCGAAAATTTCCTGATTGAAAGTATGTGCAACTATCTGGCTTTATTGCGATCAGATATGTCGCTTTGAGACATGTGCGGAAAAACCAAATATTATATAAAATCAATTCATGTCTTGGCGAGCTCGTTCAAGGTGTTCTTGGAATCTCCGAGCAATCCAAGAAGATCAAATTGTTGTAGCGTTTCTCGAAATCGGCTGATGCAGGACTGCAATTGGTTTCCTTATATTTTTGGAGCTATTTTTGCCATCGTAATTTCAATGCAGTGAAAAGATAGAAAAGATGTATGATCTCCACATGGTGATAAAGTTCTGCTATAGTATTCTTCTCCTATTATAAGGTTTTTCATGCTAAAAACCAACTCACTCGCACAGACGTGGTCGCCGTAAAAATGTTCCCGATCCGTGTGGCATAATCGCTCGTATCCGCTGCCAATTCTTTCAAAAGCCCAGCTCGATAACTTTCGAAAACACAAATAATATACGCGGGTAAATCGGGGTTGTCTGAAAAAGTGGACGATTTTTCGAAGTGAACAAAATTCGAGCTTACCAATACTCCACAATTCGAGACCAATCGCAGCGAGGAACTCGTCCTCGCTTAGCTTGGAAATACACGCTCGATTACTCGCACGTTCTTTGACGACGTACTCATGCATTATTCTGAGGAATTTGATGTCATTTTTCAAAATAAAATAAAACTTTTTGGCCTCCTCTGTCGTCTTCTCCGGGAAGAATTCGTCCATTTTGTCGACGTTGATTACGTACGAAAAGCCGGCAAAGCACATATTCTTGTGCTCCGCGAAATATTTAGCTGATCTGTAATCTGACTCCAAGGTCATGAAAGATTCGTAGAAGTTCCGAATAACTATCCACTGCAAGCAAGATGAATAATAATAGATGAAAAATTTACCCTACTTTTTCGCTCATCGTAAAACTTGAGAATTCTTCAAAGGCAACAGCCGTCATGTCCAAAAGCACAGTTATCAGAATTGAAGAGGCATAATTCAGATTGTGGAGGGTTGCCCACTCCAGCGGCTAAACTAAAAACTCGTATTAAGTTCGAAGTAAATCTTCTCACTAGGTTTCCAGCAGCATATTCACTCAAGTCTTCTTTGGTATGCGTAGAAGTCCTCGTTGCAATTTCGCTTGTCTGCCGGACTTGAGAGACCATTCTAGAATGAGCATTACGCTTCAATAAGTTCTCCGCGTTTGTAACAACACAATGTTGCTCTTTTCAAACAGTGGGCAGAGGATAATAGGCAATAATAAGCAAAAATGCACTTACTCGTAGAATTGCCGTAGGCGAGCGAGGATGGGCCGTCGTGGAGACATCATGGTTGGAAGGGGGGCGAAATCATTGCGATAAGAACCGTGGAGGGGAGCGACAATCGATAGTGCCCCTTCCCTCTTGCACGCTTTCACGTGATCGCGCGAGCTCTCCTTCTCGCTCTCTCTCTGCCTCGATATGTGCCAGGGGAAATTCTTTCAAGTTCAGGGTCGCCAAACTATGTGCATAATGTGGCTATCAGTTGTAAAGCTTTCTTCACTTCGAACCAAGGCGCGAATCTGTCTCCAGCAGTCTCCAGCAGATGAGAGAACTCTATTTTCAGAGAGAACCGGAACGCGCATTTAGATGGGTTTGAAACTGCCATAATAACTTTCAATTAGATCCCTTATGAGCGCTGACAAGGGAAGGTCTCGTAGGATGTGGTTTTTTTATCGACCATGTTTCATGTTTGCTAACGACCCTCGAGCAGAGTACACAAACAGTTCAAAGTCCCCATGGTGTCTAAAATCTCTGGCACGGAATTTGTTTATCCGGAACATTTTTGTGCTTACAATTAGCGGAGTAACATCCCACTAGCAATTGTATTCGAGCAGTCTGCATATTGGAGCATCAGGGCCAAGCAAGTCACCATAACGGAAAGCACCTGTAACTATCGCTGTTCAAAGACTTCACTAGGACTTCATAATGAATTTCAGTAATTCCACAATAGGGTTGTCGAAACCGAAAGTTTATGCCAGTCTAGAATTGTGGAAATCCGCAGTCGATGGGAGATCTCCGCATCGTCTGCCAATCCGCGGTTATCCAGACAGTCGATGCGGATGTCTCCCATCGACTGCGGATATCCACAATTCTAGACTGGCCTGAGCTATCCGTTGCGACAACCCTATTCCACAAGTTTCATCGTTTCAATCCGAGAAACCTACAATCAGAATGAGTTGCTTGTTCAGTAGGGCGAATCCCCACAGCGTCACTCCAAGATCGTGTTGATCGAGATGAGCAGCCAAGGCAAGTGCTGCGAGATTGGCCTACAAAAATATATTTCCATACTGCGTGTAAATGGTTAGATTACCCTCTTTCCTAATCGTAGCCAGACACGCGTGTTGTTGCAGAATGCTTCGCGGGATTTGGAGAGCTAAAGATTTTTCCAGATATTGTGGTGGTGACACAAGCTGTTCCTTTTGCGTTCCGTTTACACCTGCTCACTCTCCACTGTTCCTTCGTTTCTCTAACTTCCAGACAGGTTAGGGAAGCGAGAGAACAGCGGAGAGAGTGCAGGTGTGAACAGAACGCAAAAGGAACGGCTTCTGCACCACTGCAATATCGGGCTGCATGATACCTGTGAGTGAAGTCGCGAAGGAAAGGAAGTCATGCTGCAGAAAGAGTATGCACAGAAGAGCAAGGATGGCACCATCAGCAAAAGCTCCTGATCGAGAGATTGCGAACATTGTCTTAGAGAAGTCAAAATAGTTCACCACCAAATTGCCGTGTATCCTTGTAACAATCATGAACGTGCAAAAGAGCGCAGATGGAATTATGAATGCTGTATTGATAAAGGCGAATTTCTGAAAGAAGGAACAGATAAATTGGAAACTGAATTCGCAGTCCACCTGTAGGATCTCATTCAAAAATCGTGTCGACCGCGTTAGCCTGGAGAAGTGTTCGATTAGAGTCGAAATACGCGCTACTGCTTCTTGAGATTCGGAACAAGTAGTCTGAATGGTTCAAAATCATCTATCACAACTTGCTAACGACTAACATCGAGAAGCTGTCGAGTGAATTGAGATACTTCACTCGAGGCCAGTGAAATGCAAAGACAATACAGATGGATCTGGATTGGACGAATTGTATAATAGTACATCATAACTTTTCATTTTGAAAATCGCGAAATTTGGGTAGAATTTTTGAGAGAACAACGCTTCAAAACATTTGTATTTCCATTGTTTGACTTCTCGAAGTTTTCCGAACGCATTCGACAGAATGCAATAACCTGAATTGTCCAGCATATAGTCAAGTAGCCGACGGCCACGTAGTAAATGGCGCGAAGCTCTCGGAAGTAAAATAACTATAACACGAAATTATATATGAAATGAACAAGAACATACTGTATAGGTGGGCTCGAAATCGACTGTCAACGAATGTTGGCCGCTTCCATGAAGAACATAGGCAGTCAGGAAGATATGATATGCACAGCTCGTGTAGGTACACGCGTTATAAGCTCGGGAAAGCTTCGCTATAGAAAGCTGCTCGAATGCGACTCCGTTCTCCTGAAGTCATAATCGAGACGGAATTGATTAAGGCCTACTGTGTTGACTTCCTTGAGAAGCCGTACAAAACGAAAAAGATCGCCCCCTTTCTGAAGACTCATCAGAGTGGACTGAAAGTTATGTTTGAGTGGAAAAAAGATTGCTCCAGCTCGCGTACGCTTCCACAAATACCTATCCCACCGAGTAGCTGGAAAACAATAAACGTGAGGACGGTGGGCTACAAGAAGAGTTTGTGGTGAAAACTAATATGTTGCAAACCTGATTGAGATCGTCGCGTTCGAAGATCACCCAAGTCATGCGAATAATGTACCAGGCGGCTCAAAGTCCCGTATTGCTTAATATTCATAAAACAACATACTAATGCTTATGCAGACGTACTCGAGAACGGTACTCAGTCGCGCACGCCATGGTGATCCGATGCTAGCATGAAATGTTGCCAGGAATATGCTCATAACGTTTTGTAGGGGAGCGAGCAGCGAATCCACTGGCGAGAATTCATGGCGAAAAACAGCGTTTCCTTCTTCGCACTGAAATTAATTGAAACAGTTTTCCGGTTGAGCAACCGAAAAGAGAATATTAGATTGGTAAGATCAATGCCATCAAGAAAAGGCAAACCGCTCGCAGAAGCGACGACCGCCGCATGCTGTTCTGCATTGATGGAGCGCTCGTGCAGAATGGAGACTAATATGCCCAAAATGTCTCGTTAATTTGCTGGAAGGTCGTCCTGCGCCCACTTCTTCCAAATTACCCCGAAAGTGTGCATGGAATGCGATGCAAACAATGCTCCGTCATGTGGAATATGTGGTTTACTCAAATTACATACTTTATTCATGTCTTCAAAAGTTTCGATGTTTATCGCGTTGAGGAATTGAGTGAAATTGTATAAGTCCTCGTGTGAGCAGCGGACACCTGCTGCGAAGTGCCCAAACCGAGAGGGCGCAGGAGGATGTTCCTGAAGGAAAGTGCCATTGTCTCCGTGGTCCCTTATGGGGATAGTACTCTAGTATGAAAGTGAAAAAATCACTGAGCTGAAATTGGCTATTAAACTGGATCTAGTATAGAAACAATATTTACGATTATTCGTACGGAATCGCCACTCATATTTGAGTGCAAATTCACCTGTACTCCGCAATCCCGAACAGCACTACGATCGCGTCGAAGAAGGGGAAGAACGTAAACATTAAGAGTTCCTGGAAATGTGGTCGTTTGTTTTCGTGTCATGCACTAGATCTTCACCAGTCTGGTCTTGTGACCTTTTTCTTTCCTATAAGAAGTAAACCTGACCACATCCGGCGAAAAGGGCATGTGGATGCGGAGCAGTGGAGCGGTGATGTTTATCACGAGCGGCATGTAGATCATGGCTAGTGGCACGAGTAACTGAATCAGATCTCTTGGACTCCGTGAACTCCGTGGTCTACACGGTCGCTACAATGTGTGTTATGAACCACAACATTTACTTTTTCGCTTACGTGAACCATGAGTCAATCGGAAATGATCATTTGATTATTAGGTGCAAACTTTTATTTCACTTCAATACTTGTAACACGAGAGTGATGGACAGTTGCTTCGCACTGTCTTGGTGCTTCGTTGAGAGTGATTCTGGCCACTGTAACTTCATGTTCTCCATTAGGCATTTCTCCCAAGCTCACAAAAGAGCCGCAATGATGCGATAGGAGCAAAAGGCGATTGTGAATCTGCAAGAATTTCAGGATCTGAGGCTCGCTTCTTCGAATTCGGAAATCGACAGCAACGTAGAAATCGTAGTACACACTCACTCTTTGTTCTTAGAAATATTTCATGAGCTCTGAGTGCGCGTGTGACAAATTCCGCTGTGATTATCTCCTAGGTAACGAGGATGTGAACGCTGGGGTTTTCAGGAGTTTGTTCATTGACCAATCTGAACTGGTATGCCGAAAATCGGCTCTAGAGACCGTAAAGTCGCGCTGATATTAAAGTCATGGTTGCTAAACGCAGTAAGTACGTTGTCACCCCGCGGGTTCTGCACAATAATTGCACAAAGCAAGATTATAGGCAAAGCAGTCGAAATAGCCGAGACATCAATTATCATACAGTAAGGTATGGCACACCAAGAGCACGATTTTTAGCACAATTTGCAAAATGTTTTTGAAAGTTCGACGAGAGAAATCAAGCATCCTTGATTCGGCTTGTGCCAACAACGCACTCTACGCATCAATGGATGTTCTGAATAGCATTCAACAACGTTTCCATGAATCTCCAGATCATGATGAAAGCGGGAATCTATGTAGGAATCCGTTTGTTTTCTAAATGAGAAATTTGTGAAGTATAAAATAAACTTACAATTAGGCTTAGTTTACAATCTCGGGAAGTCGTCCATTTTAGACTTTGCTTGCAACTCTTCTCCACCGAAATGATGTGTTGTATGCGCTTTATCGAATTGATTATTTTTCGTGTTGTTTTATAAAGCGACAATCATCGAGTAGTAGAATTCAACGACACGGTGTACGTCCTCGTCTGCACTGGCGAAATCTGCTGCGGTACGCCTAATCCAAATGGGCGGAGAAGGATGTTCCTGAAAGAACGCTCTCTTGTAAAATAGATTCTTTTGGATATGCTGTGATTGATTGAGTAAAATACCGATTTCGCGACATTTCCAAGCTCCTTTCTGATACCTGTACTCTGCAATGCCGAAAAGGACGACGAGCGCGTCGAAAAACGGGAAGATCGTGAACATGAAGAGTTCCTGGAGAGATATTTTCAAGATCTGAACAAATTTGAGCATGTTGTTCCCAACGCTTCCGATTGTTCCTGGCTTACAACTTTCGGCGAGAAGGGCATGTGGATCCGGAGCAGCGGAGCGGTGATGTTCATGACCAGTGGCATGTAGATCATGGCCAGCGGAACAAGTAACTGAATATGATGTTTTGAACTCCATGAACTGCTTGAACTAGAGGTTTGATAAGATGAGTGTGATGTGTCGACGGTCGTGAACAACACATTTTGTGTGCTGTGAGTGAACCTTTCCTTTTTTTATATTTGAATTGATCAGTTGTACCTGTAGTACGAGTGTAACGAACAGCTGCTTCTGCATACGCACGGTCTTTCTACTCTGCTGCGAATGCTGCTGACCACTGAATATTCTTTGTTTTTGGTTTTTGACCACTATACTCACAAAAGAGCCGCAATTATGCGATAGGAGCAAAATGCGATGACGCCGAGGCAGAGCGAAGCGACGCTCATGAGAATAACGAAAGCGCCGGTCCCCTTCCAGTTGAGCTGCGAGCCCAGGTGCTGAAATTTAGATGGATCATAATCCAGAGATCTCCAGTAGCTACGTCATGAGTTGATGTCGTGTAAACCTTGGCCGGGATTAACGTCTTTTATATGCGTATTTCGCAGTGACGTCAATTTAGACTATTGGTAAGTGTTTGCAGCGATCTAAAAATGACAACCCGCAAGTTAATCACACGATACATGCTGGTCGGTAATTGTACCAAACAACTCCCTTCTGTTTTGATCTCACTCCCCCTTGACAGAAAAAAGCACCCGCGAGTTCGAGAGCATGGCAATTTCGCTAAATGCAAGAGGGGGGGGGGTAACACTATTTCGGAGAGCAGAAAATTGCTATTCTAAACAGAGATCATGCATGATACATCATGATACTTACCCAATAGAGTGTCCCAACGACGATGTCCGTCCTCCCTGGGTAGTCGATCTCGACGAGGTCGCGGACGTAATCGTGAAGGATGGGGTCCGATCCGTACATGAAGTAGACGACGGCAAACCACGCCACGTACTCCACGGCTGCGATACCCAGGAGAAGGACAGTGAAGAAGGCAGGGCCGTGGGCATCGAGGAACGAGGGCCTGGATCGGAAAGGAGGGACTCGATTAGTAATGCTAATTTTTCGTTATAAAAAGCTCCACGAATATGCCTAACTACAACTAATTCAGATAAAATGCTAATAAAGATATGAACCTGTCAATGACGGCGTATCGGTACACGAAGTGGTAGCAGAGCACGATGAGCGCTAGCGAGTGTGCGGACGAAAAGTAGCATATTGATGCCTGGGACGAGAGGATGCCATCGTCGAACATCAAAAACGCATCCTTGTACGGACCAACGACCTGCAAATCGAGTGTTGAAAGGATTATGATTTTTGAGTAAACAATTCTATAACCCGAATCACTAGAGCTGCACGAAAGAAACAAATAAACTGTTCTAGGATGTGAATGTTGCGATCCTATATCGCGATCTTTGCACTTCAAAACAATTACCGGTTTGATAACGAGGTTGACAATGCTGTAATGGGCGTCGGAGAGAGCAAAGACCAGGAGGAAATACTTGTAGTAGCCCATCTGCTTCGGCGACTTGAGCACGATCATTGGGATCAGGATGCAGGTCAGCGAGAAGGAGAGGCCTTCAAAGCGGTTTAAAGAACTTGAAAAAAGGAAGCTCACCGAAGTTGATGTATTCAAAGGTTGACAGCATCACCGACTCGAATAGCCGACTCGAATAGAGTGAGCGAAACTTCCTTCTGCAGTGCCTTACAATTAGCATTGGAAGTCTTTCTGCAATTGACACCTCGCACTACAAGTGACCAACCAGCAAGCACGCACTACTTCCGATAATTGTAGAGGGTTTCGAGAACAAAATTAGACGAACTCATCATCAAAGTACTGGAAGGGTACACGGAAGATGACAGCTCCATTTTCCCCGAGGAAGGCAATTCCATGCATAACAATAAGGCTTTTTACGTGACCTTAGCGAAATAAGGGGATGTTTAAAATGCGTGCAAAAACAAGACGGAGATGAGGCACATCGGCATTCTATAGTCCCATCGTTTGTCTGGCCAGAGGTGACCTTCATGTGACCGCTCAGACAGCCTTAAAGCGTTCATATCATGGGATGTCTCGCCGATTGTGGGCGTGTCGAAATGTGTTATAATCTGACGGCACATGTCCGACGGATCAAGGTGCACTCTTCGCATAAATGGATATGTTGTTGTTCGACAGCGGTAATCCATTCCGAGAGGACGCATGGATTACGATAAAGAAATGTGCCGTCATCTTTTGATATTTCGAAAGTACTCCACGTGATCCAGGCATGGAAAAAGGGAGACTCAACACTTTCAAGAGTTAAAATAGCAATAAGAAGCGTTTCAGTTATTGCTCATGGAACATATTCTAAGGTAGAAAATGACAACCAGCGTCTAGAACCCGGGAGATATCAATTTCGGGCCGAACGTGCTTCGTTTATAGTACCGTGCTAATTCTGTTATCGGGCGACAAGAGCGTTCTAACTTCCATGCTGGGGAAGAAGAATAACTGGTGTGCCTATTCCTGGGTCGTTTCAGAGCTAATCTAGTTATTCTGGTGGTGCACAAGCTTGTCCGTTTAGCGTTCCGTTCCCACTGTTCTACATATCTCCATTGTTTCTCGTTTCTCTAAATGTGTCACCAGCTCAGAGACAGTGGAGAGAGATTCGCAGCTATGTGCGAAACTCGTCACAGCCTCTGTACCATCACAATACAGAGCTGCGGTAGATTCAGTGACCACGAGATGCGTTTCCTCGAGCTTGACTGGGTATTGGAACGTTCGGGTGCATTACACAAGGAATGGCCTTGCATTACAATGATATTTATTCGTTGGTATCCGATCATTGGCAGAATCTTTCGTGGGGGTCTTACTGGGTTCGTGAGAATGACACTATGGCGACAAACACGAATGAGGTTCACGAAACCTTTTTCTGGCTCGTCGTAGCCACGTTGTCAGCGCCCTCCGATATGGGCGAATGAAGGCAATGACGAAGAGGCCGTCGATGGACGGGAAGATGGCTGAAAATATTGTCTTGACATTTGGGCTTCGTTGACACCCAACCCAGGCTGAGGATGATGAAATCGCCGTTGATTGAAGCACCGAGTGCAGCCGAAATAATAGCAATGAATACAGGAAGCTACGAGAAGATGAATGGAATGAAGGACTATAGATACTTTGGTTGGAATAGGTGAACTGGTTCTACCTGAACAAGTAATCCTGTGAAGAGCTGTCGCTGCATATCCCGCGTCCTGTTGCTCAAGTTAGCGCCTCTGAATTTCAGCTTTATTTCTTATCTAAAGAACTCTCGTCTTGGAACGATAAAACAATTTCGCACTCGTCAACGAATTTTCATATTCCAAAGTCTTTCAATTGACCATCGATCGACCAAGAACGATTCCATCCGTCCTTCTCTTTAGTGGAATTTCGTGAAACACCGACGTATCAAGTCTCCGTTTGATCTGCACAATGCAGAACACGATGACGGAGTTGGATATCGCGGCCAGTAGCCCCACAATGGCCATGCCTGATATACAGCGAATATTCTGAAAGAATATTGTCCATTTCAAAGCGCGTGTCCGGCGCAACTCGTATGATTACCACAAGGTACGAAATTTCCGGATCGTGCAAATCGATTTTCCTCAATATTGCAGTTCTGTTTTTTTTAGAATGACCTACAAGATATTCTTGTTCTAACTTGATTATGTACAAGAATAACCTGTCGCTAGGTGCCATCATCAAGGCGATTCCAGTAACGGTAACCGCTGTGTACACAACATTGGCAACCAATGCACAAGCCACGAATCGCGCCCGACTCCAATTTCGAACAAACGAAACTAGATCGCTGGTAGATTTGGCATTTCACAAATTTGTTCTCGAAAACTTACAAGCACAAGATTTTCAGACGGTACAGGAAGTGAAAAGCCAGCAGGATAAAGCTTTCATATGAGTCCGTCCGCGTAAGGATCGAGCAGTTTTGCAAAGTAGCGGCACTGGCCAACTTTTCTTATCCGCTGGGGCTCATATTCTGGTTAGAGGTACGTCAGGTGTAGGAAAGATGAAAAAAATTTAGAGTGGCCAATTTCGACCACGGGTGTCG
>JACMIG010000874.1:10101-25391 GCA_014805385.1 Levipalatum texanum
AAATCTCGCCTGCCTGTAAAGTGCACTCTTGCGTGCAGGGAGTGCACTTTACAGGCAGGCGAGATTTAGTACACCATACTTTTTAATTGAACCCCTCTTATATGGCACGATGGCGCCCGGTCGGCATTGTTCAGCCTTCTCGGCTGAATCCTCTTGCGGGGTTCATTTTTCTACAATGCCCTACTTACAGTATCGTAAAGACTGAATATACATATATTCAGTCTTTATGTAGTGCCTCTTGTGAGCTATTTAAATAGCATAGACGGAAATTTGGTGAGAACTCCGTATCTCCCTTGATTCCCAATAAAACAGCCTCTTCAGGACTCACTCCGCCCGCCTTCATCGAGGCGATCATCGCCGCCCACGGCAGGGAACGAGAGGAGAGGAGGAAGGAGAGGGTCAGCGAATATTCTGATGATTTTGTCCCAACCTCGTGATTTGGGGTTCTGAATATATGGGAGAAGAATCAGCGAAACTACTCTGTTTTCATTTTTACGCTATATTCAAGACGACAATACATGTCTCCCTGCAGTTGTACGCCCGCAAGCAGGCTGCCGCAGGCGGGGATGTTAGAGGAGGGCATGGAGGAGCTCATGGTGGAGGACATGGAGGAGGAGGCGCCCTGTCAACGACGAGGTCGCCCTGGATGCCGTCAGGTAGAGAGAGAGAGAGAGATCCTTTGGTCACGATGTGGATACACCACGACGATTTCATCAGAAGGAGGAGGGAGTACACGCTCTATAACATAGTTTTTGAAGTAATACAAGTATTCCACCCTCAGCCTTACAATAATGATCTGTGAATTTCTATCCGACACATTACAGGTCGAATGGGCGGAGCGTCGGCTTCTCGCCTCGCCACTCCTTCATCGGCCTCCACTCCCCGGCTGCACGGAACACCGACTGGCCTGGTGAGTTGGTGGAGATTCCAGAGAGTGGAGCTGATTCGTACCACTTAAATTCTGGATCTCGGGTACCGGTGTTCGTTGGGAGGGGGGATGCAATGCAATTTGTATAGCTAGCGCCAGAAAGGACTAGCTAATCAGTAGATGCTGACAAAAGGTAATAGCAAATATAAAATAAAGAATAGTCGTGCAGAAATAGTTTCAATGAGTTTTATAGTCTCCAGAAGATTCCTTCTATCGACTAATATAATTAAAGTGAGCCAATTATTTACAGGCAACGACGCCATCCCGCATGCTTCCGCGCGTCCCCGCATCGACGTCCATCCTGCACGGTGGCGGATTCCTCTCCCCGTCTCCTCTCACCTCGTCTACCTACGGCCTCCTCCACGGACTCGCGGCATCGGCTCCCACCACCCCCAAGTTTAAGAGGGTCAGTTGTTATTTATTTTGATATTTTGTTTATTACCACATCATTGATGGAAGAGCAGTGGCATATAGTTCAGATCTTACTACTCTGAATATTTGCAATGATTTTGTGGGTCATGTAGGCAGCTGATGTTTATACCTGGTGAATTCACGTTGCATTGATGGTTCTAGTTTTCTGAATTAATCTACACAACGATAAGAAACGACTTGGCAGTAAGCGAAGCAATTAAATGTCCATTTCAGCCCGATCCCTCGCTGGCACCGTCGTCGGGCAAGAGGCCTTACGGGATGAGTGGTATTGGAGGAGGAGGACTGCTGAATACGAGCGTGCTCTCCGGCCGCATCGCCAAGATCATCAGCCCCAATAAGGGAGGACCACCGAGGAAGTGGGTTGGGGGGAAGGACATAGTGGAGGCTGACAGGGTGGAGACAATTGTTGATGGCATACCATGAGCTGTTGTTGGAGAGGATTCCAGATCAACTGTTATGTGTGTAGACTATTGTGTTGTGATCGTGAAGTAGTCATTCGCCGCTTTTAGATTTACACTTGAATTACAGTACTCCCTCACTTCAGATTCGGTACTCCGCTGCCATCGCCGGCGACGACTCGGAATTCTCCCATTCGCCTCTACACTCCCAACAAGCTGACTACGACCCCTTCCCGATCCGCGCTTCCTCCTTCGAGACTAGCGCGGACTCCTAGATTCATTTAACCAGTCCCTATGTGGTATTGATTGATGACGTCACTTTTGTTTTATCTTGATCTTTTCGTAAATCGTGGTGGTATTGGCACTCTGAGTGTTCCCGATCGATGGGTCTAATCAATTACGACTCAATCTGCCCGTCCTACCTAGCAGCATTTTCGCGGTGAATACTTTTCGTCTTTTCTGTCTACATTCTTCATTTTCCAGGCGTTTACTCTGTGCAAGCCAATGATCACTGTTCTTTTTCGTTAATTGTTATACGTATTCAGCTTATTCTCGATGGGGTTAATAAGGTCTCTCGACTTTTCTCTTTCGTCTTCCACGTTACATAATAATCGTGATTTTAAGTCACCTCATTATTACCCGCATTCTGAAGATGCACCTCTAAACCGTTGATAATTTCTGTTCTCTACTGTCAACTAAGTTATTTACGTGCCTTGATCATCTGTACATACACATGAACAGAATAAAACGGTGTTGTTCGTTTTTATGGCAGCATTGATGATGTGTTCCGAACGCCCAAGGATCTACAGTAGATCAACTTCGGGAGTACGGTGGATATCGATTTTTTACATATTTTAAGATAGACCTCCAAAACATATCACATCTTTTTCTCCGTACTTTAAAACATGTAAAACCACGTTGAACCGGTTCCTAGGGCTTAACGTGTGCTTGGATCGATAATCAATCGATAAATAGGTCAATTACATCGGGATTTATCATGCTCATAGGAAATTTTTTAAAAATCTGAAAAAATTGGACGACATAACGTATACATGGACTGCATTTTCCACATTTTCCTGAAATTTTAACTCGACATATGTGTCGGTGCGGTGAAATTGCAAAAAAGTGCAAAAAAATCGATGTGGAAATATGCAAATTTCGACCCTTGGATTTCCGAAATCGACAATTTCGACCCCAAAACCGTCTTCAGGAGAACATTTGCAACAAAATTATTTTTTGGTTCACCCGGATTGGACCATTCTGGGCCGAGATATGAAGAAAAGAAAAAGTGCGTCAATACTTTTTGTCGATACTGTACACTGATGTCAGCAACGAAGATTCGCACCTTATAATAGTAATATTATCATAGCATTCACTTTTAAAACCGCAATATGGCAATTCGCGTGAGGTGCACCGGAAGGTTCAGCTTCGAGATCGAAGCCACGACGACGTGAAATAGACCAAGACATCGCAAAGAATCTAGAAGACACTCACACTCGTCGGAAATCGTATTCCTCAAATAAAGTCGTCATAAATATGTGGATGATACTACCCATCTATTATATTTCCAGTCGAAAATATCTTTACAACTCCACCGGCTCCAAGTTTCCAAATACGCAACTCTTTATCCTTGCATCGGGCGTTTCGCATTACAAACGGGACACGGAAATGAAGGTGAGGGGAGGCAAGCGAAAGTCCCCAAGCGATTGAAATAATGAAGAGAGATCCGAGGAGATCCATGTCCTACACACAGTGAAGCTGCAGCTCGTTCTGAAATTCAAGATTTAGTTGCCTCCGTATAATCGGTGCATCCGTTAAATCATCTCCACCATATTCGAGCTATTATCGTTTCCGTAAAATCGTTGCATCTATAAAATCGTCGAAATCGTATACTAGTTATTCTCGTTTCCGTAAAATCGTATCACATCCGTAATATCGGTTGAACGTAATCCTTGCTATTCTCCGGACCTGATAGTGCTCGATGAGCTTGTCGACGTTCTCGAAGGAACGCGGCTCCTTTTCTCCCTCGACGGCCACGCTGTACATGTCGTTGCCCTGGACGCTCGTCGTAACAATCGGCAAATGACTGAAAACCGGGGATGAGAAAGTAATTTCGACTTCACGGAATCTGTATTTTACGGACCGGTAGGATCCGGAGGAAATCTTGTAGACGACGAAGAGATCCAGCGACGCCGGCAGATCAGCGAGCTTGGGGGCATGCGGGATCTGGGTTACGGTACATTATGTTTCCCGGATTTCGGTTGTCTATATTACGGATGGATTACGGTTGGATAAATTGCGAGATTACGGAATAAGGGTTACGGTAGTCTAGGCCATATACCGTATACCTGATGGTAGATCTTAAAGGCCGATCTCTTCTTGACTGCTTTCTCGGCTGCCGTAGTCGTCTTGATCCCGATGTACTCGGCGCTCGCCAGACCGGTGGCCCTGCAAAACCGGAAAAGTCGGGATCCGTGGAATAGCAAACGATTCAGCGGAATTAATTCACGGACCGCTCAGTTTCCGATGCCGTGCGGTAGACGAGGCAGTGCTGTGCCACGTCGTCCCCTGCACGCTCCGAGCTCCACCAACGCTCGCCACTAAATGCACCAAATCGCTAAGTATAGTAACAATTCGTTTAGAAATGGAATATGAATTTCTGATAGCTATTTACGTTATTACAATGTTATTTTAAAAATCAAGCATTAGTATCGTCTTGGAGACTGTGTTACTGTGTTTTGCCGTTAGAAAATACTACGTGTATTTATGACTTTTTTAAAAGTCATTTCAAATGTATGATAAATAATGAAAAATAATAATAATGATCGGTAAAATAAAGACGTCTTGGAGGCGGGGCTGTTGGCGGAGGGGTCGGCGACCACGAGCTTGGCCTTCTTATCCCATCCTCCGATGCCCCTCCAGCTTCGGTTGCCCTCGGTGCACACTGGCGAACCGCTGGATCCGAACGCGAAACAAGGCAGCGTCTATAAATTGGTCATTCCGTGGAATAGTGTTTTTTTCGTTTTTCTTTGCGGACGCCATATTTTGGGGACAACAGTTTAGAAGACCTTTTATCATAAATGATTGTACTTTTGTGCAGCACCACAGAACTTCTAAAAGACTGTACTTTTGTGCAGAACCACAGAACTTCTAAAAGACTTACGCTCGTTAGCAGACAGTTCCCTTTGTATCTTTCAGGGGAAAAGGCATCTATGGCTGAAATTTGGCATGCTCGCTAATCCTAGAGTCCAAACGAAGTATGCAAAAAATCAGCCGTAGATTCCTTATTAGCCCTGAGATATGGGAGGCGGAATTTTCGCTAGCGGAACAGGAAATTAGAAGTTCTGTGGTGCGGCACAATAATTTACATAAACCGTACTTCGCTGATTCCAGTGTAAAAGATGTTTTAGGATTCCGTAAAATAATAAAGATTCCGTGGATTGCTTTTGTGAATTTTTTGCTAATTTACAGGCGCCGCATTTTACGCACTCCAGTGTAGAAGCCGAGATCGTAGTCGGTGATGTCGGATGTGAGGTAGGCGAAGGCGGCCACGCGCGGGTCCTCTCCATCCTTGACGGAGTGCGGGCACACCATCAGGTCCATAGGGCGCGGCTCCCATTTCTGATGAGGTTACGGTAAGTTTGGGCAGGGCAAGCGATGATCGCAAACTGATTCTGTTTACCCATTCGTCGTTTTTGCCGCTGAGATTGTGGCGTTCATCCGAGACTTTGTCGTCCGTGCTTATGAGGGGCTGTTCGGCTGCCGTGCAACTGAAGGGGAGAGGATGTGGAGGGGAACGGAAGGAGACAGCGAAGGCAGACGAAGGATTGAGAGGAGGGAGGAGAAGGAAGATGATAGAGGAAAATGAAGAGGGTATGGCCCAGACCGTATCGGGGAAAAGAGACACGGAACAGAGAGGAAGATGATGAGGAGGCTGATAGAAAGTAGGAGATAAGGTGAATCAGGAAAATAGAAGAGAGGGATGAGGACGAGAGGTGAAGAGGGGATGAAAGAGAGATTGAAGACGGAGTAGGAGCAAAGTTTCGTGTCCGTAAAACAGCTGGGGCAAATACTGCTAAAACGCAGATACAGGTCAAAGTGCACGTGCACTTTGGCCTGTGTCTGCGTTTTAGCCACACTTGCCCCAGCTGTTTTATGGACACGGAACGTTGCTCATACTCCTTTATTGTGACGAGGAGCAGAGAAGAGGGTAATGGGGAATTGAGTGGGGAGAGAGAAAGATTAAAAGGTGAGGAAGGAGAGAAGGGAAGAGGTGTAGAGGGAGGTGCATGAAGAGGGGCAGTTTGACGAGGGAGAGAGAAGAAAGGGATAAAGAAGAAAAGAGGGAAGAGAGAGGAGTGAAGAGGAGAGAGGAAGGACATGGGTGAAGAGGGAAAGAGGGAGAAGTGGGATGAAAGCTAACCGGTCGCCGTGGGAGCAGCAGACAATCTTCGCCAGACGCGGCATCACTCGACGGAGACAAAGAAAGGGAATGAGGAAAGGAGAAAGAAGCGACTGTCTCGATTAACAGACTGACGCGTTATACCGCCATCTGGCAAAATTTCCATTCGTCAATTTTTTTTTTCGAGACGTTCAGATTTCCCTGGAATATCTGCATTCTTTTATTTTTATTCGTAAAAGGGACTCGAGGAAGTGTGTGCCTCAGAAATCCACTGACAACAAACATTCCAACCAAGTTAGACGCTCTTCGAAGTTCGAGCATCGTACCATGTGACAAAGTTTAGTTGGTCTCTGGGTGAACATTTAATCCTGTTGTCAACTTTTGCCTAATCTGTATTATTTAGGATGATATGAGATAGAAAATCAATATTCTGCAGAAAATCATACAGACATCGAGTATAAAAGCCGATTCCCTTCTCTCTCTCAGTCTCTCTTTTACTCGACTCGACACTCGCTCGACTTCAACGTCACGTCCAGAATGAGTGTGAGTCTTCTTCTTGTTTCGACCCCATTCCCATCCACATCTCGCAAACTGATCTTTGTCCCTTTACAGAGCCAGAGACCATTCCTATGTCAAGGATAAAGCGCGAGTCCTTCCTCTGGTTTGAAAAATTATTCGTATCGATGACAAGTCTCTCATTCCATAAAATAGTTCCGCACAATTTTCAGTCGACCCTCATGAACGTCGGCTGGCCTTCTCTACGCAGTGGTATCAACTCCCTCGATTCCTTCTCCTCCTCCCACAACCGACCTCTCCTCCTTCCTCTCCTCCTCCTCTCCCCTGTCCCCTTCACTTCCCCAGTCTCCTTCGCCTCATCGCCCTCCATCTCCACGTGTTGGCACTTCTGATCACAAACTGACCAATATTTTTTAAAATACTGTACTCTAAGAAGATACCGTAATCTCCATCTGCTTCTCCAACGGGGCCTGCCCGTTCTGCAAGAAGAGTTTGGATGGCCACAATTCCGCGTACGGCTTCTCCCGCCACGTCAGCCAGGAGCACAGGGACGTGCCCGGTAAGCCAGCCACGAACTCTCCGCTGCTCGGCGTGCACGCGGACGCGGTCTCGTCAGCCTCTGGATATCGTGGATCACGTTGAGGTTAAATATTCTAATTCATTATTGTCAAGGGAATGAACAATGCGGATAATACGCCGTGCTAATCGATGCTAAACGGAGTAAATATTCCAGGATGAGTTTTTTTGCAATGCCGGGTTATCAAATGCTTCAATTGCAGGCTGCCGGCTGCGGGGGCGCAGTCACCTTCTTCCACGACTCCACCGGCCCTTGCAAGAAGCCCAGTGCCCAGGGCGGTCGAGCAGCCGCTGGATCCAGGTCAGGAGCCCACCGAGCATGACCTCATTCTTAATCTGCAGGACCAAGCAGCGGTACTCTGAGTGCGACTTCTGCGACGAGCAGTGGCGAGGAGGCCTGTCGCTGACAACCTTGTCGAAGCACCTCGACAACCACCACAAGGACATCGCAGGTATGGCCCGAGAGGGGGAGATGGAGATCTTCTTCTTCTTTTTCCAGGGTCCTTTATCGCGTGCACGCTCTGCTCCAACCGATGTCGCAGCTCGCGGAACCTCCACCGCAAGGTACTGTAGATAGTGCGTTCGCAATAATTGCCGGGTGTAAAAACGACGATTTTTTTTTCCTAGAGAGCGAAATGGCCTCATTATCCGCATCGGTAATTTCTCCCCGATAACATTTTCTTGCCCTTTCCTTCTTATTTACTAATTCAGGGACACGGCTGCACGGGCACGGCGATCTACCTGCACAACCCCGTCCCCGTCAAGTACAGCAAGAGGAGTGAGTATTATGCGGGAAATTCTGCGAAAAAATACGCTTGTAAACATGAGAGTTTGTATTGTCGAGCACCAAGAGCGTTCTAATTCTCACACACGGACAATTCAAATGTAGATCAAAAGCGCGCGCGCAGTCCGTCATTGGTCGTGTCCGGACGCGAGAATTAGAGCGATCTGGGTGACGTCTCATAATGATTGTATTCTTTCAGAGGAGCCCTCCGAGGACAGCGACGGCGAGGAGAGAAGGGAGAGGAGAGGGCAGGCCAAGAAGAGGAAGATGGAGAGGAGGCAGGAGGAGGAGGACGACGAGGAGGAGCAGAGGGGTAATATCAGGATTCATTACATCGCGGAAAAAACTTACCCTGGAATATTTCCTGCGTTTAGCCATGCTCACTTTGCTCCCCTGTTCAACCCGGCGAGTTAGTGTGCCAACCACATCATTTGTAATTACCAAGAATAACACTTCTCGTGCGTGCGGCGCTAAACGTAGGAAATATTCCCGGAACGTTTTAAGTTTCTCAATGTTGTGGACATAGAAAATAGACACCTCCGATCTCCCCTGCCAGCCAAACCCTCTGCAGCCAAGGGCGGCGATGGTGACATCGACCTGGAGCCGCTCACCGAGGAGGAGGATTAGTAAGGGCGTCCACATCAAGAAGGAGCCGAGGGAAGGTGTTCACTAACAAATCATAATATAATAACTATAACTTAGACACTAATCTTCATAACATTTTAATCTGCTCTAATTAATTAACTAACTAGTAAACATTCTGTATCATTCTATTTTTATCGTATCCTGTACCATTCATTATTATATTTTATCATACTCTAATTCTGTACCATTCAAAATTTTTTATTGTACATACTCACTAATTCTGTACCTTGCTAATGTTTTATCGTACTCACTAATTCTGTATCATTCTATTTTTATCGTTCTTTTTATCGTACCCTGTTTTATCCTAAATCCTAATATATTTGGTGTTTTATGTGTTCCTACAATTTGCTCAATTCTAATTCCTATATCATTTACCACATTCACTATCTAATTATATTAATAAAATTTTATTGGCCACCCTTCTCACGACAGGACAATTAGAAAAGGGGATCTGTTCTGCATCTACGACCGCGTTTTAGGCCATCTGAGACTTCGAAAAGCGCGGGAGTCCCTGAATCAGGGATGGTCTGCGTCTCATTCCGTACGTGCTCTCTCGCCTTGCTCTAACCGTCGGGCCGCGTTCCGGCTCTCCCGTGTTGTCGCGTTCTCTCACCAAGGGCACAATGGATTTGCCCTAGCGCTACCCTCTCGCCCTTCCGCACTCTCTCGCTCGTTCCCATCGACAGCGCTCCATTTGAATTACCGGCTGTCCACGTTCCCCCTTTTCATCCATTTCTACCTCAAATTTACCTGTTCTCGACCTGCTTATTATTGCGATTTCTTCAGTCATTTACTATGTTAACTTTGCAGGTATTTTGTAGCCGACCCCCACCGTGTGCAACATGAGCAAGAAGGGGTGAGTATGTGTAAAACGCTTCAATTTTTAACAGTTCTTTTTGCTATAAAGCAGTTTATGGGGTATCTATCAGTTATTTTATTGTAGAGCTTCTAAGCGGAAGCGCGACGAGGATGCCGACACGGCGATGGACGTCGACGACGAGGACAGCCGCAGCGGCAGCGGAGCCGCCACGCAAGTCGCCGTGCCCAAAGGTATTTAGTTTCTGCAGAAAAAAATCAATAAAATATTTCATTAATTTGCTATCAGTTTTATAATAGAAAATGTACTTTTTCCAGGCAAGGAAAAGGATGCAGAGTACTCGGCGCCGAAGGGAAACAAGCTCGCCGATCTCGACGAGGAGGCCACCAATGGAAAGGTTCGTTGAAAAGCGCTTAATTTTAATTAATTTATTTTGTTTCCAAATAGGATCCATTTCTGGTTCTCGGAAGAAGAAAAGAGCATGTGATATATTTTTTGTTGCAGGAGGCCGACTCGGCGACGAACCCGGTGGCCATCGAGCAGTCGCACTACATCATCGTCCCGTCATACTCGGCATGGTTCGAATTTTATTTATTTCCAATAAATTATTGATTGCTAACAACTCAAATAAATTGGTATAGGTTCGATTACAACATGGTGCACGCGATCGAGAAGCGCGCCGTGCCCGAATTCTTCAACGGGCGCAACAAGAGCAAGACTCCGGAAGTGTACGATTTTTACTAATAATATTATAATTTATAATACCGTTTCTAAAGTAAGATTTTTGCCTATATTATCGTTTTTTTCAGCTACGTCGCCTATCGCAACTTCATGATCGACACGTATCGCCTGAACCCTTACGAGTATCTGTCGGCCACTGCATGCAGAAGGAACCTCGCAGGAGACGTCTGCTCTATTCTCAGGTCAGTAGTAACTTTGTTCGGTTTCACGCAGCTCGGGTGTTATTATCATCATTATTTTTCCAGAGTCCACGCCTTCCTGGAGCAGTGGGGCCTCGTGAACTACCAGGTGAATTACGTTTGATTTTAGATTTTTAAAGGTGATTAATTAATTCCAAAGAAATCGGTTTGTTTCGAAAAAAAATCAATAATACCTTTCAGGTGGACTCGGACTGCCGCCCGGCTCCCGTTGCCCCGCCGCCCACCTCTCACTTCATGGTCCTCGCTGACACACCGATGGGTGTGCAGCCCATCAACCCCCTGCCACCTGGATTCACGGTGGGGCTGGATTCCTCAGTGAATAGATGCCATCCCGGAGTTCCAAACTAGGCGGCATCATTAGGGTGCTCTGACAAAAAAAGCGGCATCATCATGGAATAGTCCAACGCATCAGCTTCAAAACGACCTGTGGGAAAAGTCGCTGCGACTTCGTTTTATCGAAGAAATTTTCCAAAAACTCCCCCATCCTGCCAGGGAATGGGATGAAATAGGAACCATTTATTCACAGGGCTGAAGTACGGTCGAGCACGCGATGGTTCATTGTCCTCTCTGAATAGTCTAGCAATTTTATAGAGGAACTGATGGCAAACTGCAAGAGTTCTGTGCAATTTTTGGAAGCAGTATTTAGCTCACCAGTAATCGCCAAAAATTAGCCTAACCCTGACTCCATGTATTTAGCGATTTTTAAATATGGTAAAATATTCATTATTTGCAGAGCAGCGACAAGAAGGCTGATGACAAGAAGGACGGCGAGAAGAAGGATGGAGAAGAAGAGGACAGCAAGGATGGCGTCAAGGTGAGGGCGGGAATATTCTAGTAGGATGCTTACCGCCGAACGATGGACTGGCTTATAAACACGGTATTGCAGCTGGCACAACTCGGAGCCGTTGGCCTGAAGACGGACCAGTACGCCAAGCAGATCCAGGCCATGAAGGTTCGTTCTTTGTACTTGTCGGAGGTCACAAAATCGCTGCTTCGAGATCGTCAGGAATTTACAACTTGCTTCGTCGTAAATTCTCCTGGTTTCACATTGGTGATGATGAAAATATAATTCAAAATTGTTTGGAAGTTGGGCTCATCGGAGAAGAGTCGATCATTGCATTAATTGTGAGGCCGTTTGAACAAATAATTATTGTTAATTCGTGAAATTTAATGGGCCCATTTTCAGACCAAAAAACAACGTAATTATAAAGACAAATGTTGCAGACGAAGGGAGCCGCCCCCGGTCGTGACTGGAACGACCAGGAGACGCTGCTCCTACTCGAGGGCATCGAAATGTTCAAGGACGACTGGAACAAGGTACCGTAAAGCTAGTATTTGTAGTTATACGGCTCGTTGTCGCAAGACTTACGGTTTCTCTAGCCTAGCTCGGGGATTTTTTTTTCACGTTTTTCACACTTTTTTTTAAAGAAGTGGTGTGATAGAGTTGGTATTTCGACCTCCCAATATCGGAAAAGTCGCATCCATCAATTTTTATTTTCCAGGTATCCGATCACGTTACAACGCGAACGCAGGACGAGTGCATCATGCGCTTCCTCCAGCTTCCCGTCATGGACCCGTACCTCGATGAGGCGGGAGGCGACGTCCTCGGTTCGATTGTTTGCTACCCGATAATTCGAATGGATAGTCAGACAATATCTAGGGATTACAGTAGATATCGCGGAACGTGTGACTGCAATGGTCAGAAGTGTATAAACCAGTTGATTCTGCGAAACCAGTTGATTTTGTGTTAGTCTGTTGTTTCGAATTTGGGAAAAAGACCGCTTCCTTCTGTTTGAAGATTATATGTATTTGAAAAATACAAATAAATATCCTCGTCGTTCCAGGCCCCCTTGCATATCAGCCGGTACCGTTCTCGCAGACGGGCAACCCGGTGATGTCGACGGTGGCCTTCCTCGCCTCCGTCGTCGACCCCCGAGTCGCCGCCGCCGCCACCAAGGCAGCCATCGAGCAGTTTGCCAAGATCAAGGACGAGGTCAGTCGGGTTGTCATTGCAATTTTAAAAACTTTCGAGAAAATTGTAAAACCAAGCGAACTGGAGTTGCGTTGAGAATAGAATTATTTCGTTTTTGAAGCTGCGATAATGTGTCGATTTTTATCTCGGATGGTGTCAGCATGACGATTGAATTTCCGAAACCGCAGTTCCCCTGCTTTCCAGGTTTCATAAATCCGGCGAGTTATACGCATTTGCGAGTAGGTGGATGCTCGCAGAAGACATTTCAGCATTTTTGGAAAGATTCTTGCGAAATTTGTAATATCATTGTCAGGTGTATCGGAGTCTCAATGTTATAATTGCAGCAATCACTGCGATGGAATGCAAAACGAACCAGATAAAATTTGAGCAAATCGATTGTTTCCAGGTGCCACCGCTACTCGTGGAGGCGCATACGCGCAACGTCCAGGCTCACTATGAGAAGACGGGCGTTATTGATGGAGCGATCGGGCTGGAGAAGAGTGGAATTGCCACCAGTGGTCAGTCCATTCGCCCCTTCCTCTCTCCTTCACGAAACCGGTGATGTTGTGTTTCAGGCGGCGATGAGACGCCCATGGAAACTGAAGAGGCGGATCGCGTGGAGAAGGAGAGGAAGGAGGCCATCGACAAGGACAAGGACACCAAGCCTCCCGTCGCCCCTCAGGCTTCCGGAGAGGGAGGAGATATGCAGGGACAGGTTGGGCATGCTATTCGTATTGCGTACTGAAACGGAAAACGTCTACTGGCATCAGTGACTGATGACTGAGCAACGAAGCTAACCTGGACCTTTATAGGCTAACTTGTATTTTTGAAATGAATTTCAAAAACATGAAATGGTTGCAGGCAAAAGCTGCCATCAGCGATGCCGTGCAGTCAGCAGCATCGGCCGCCCTCGCCGCTGCAGCAGTCAAGGCCAAGGTATGTCGGCTCTTGCAATGGTTACTTTAAAGCGCGACGTTATGTCTTGCCGGTGTATACTCTGGCCTCCCGGATTCGAACCCCGCCTTCATCGCCTATTTTTGCAGCACCTGGCGACGATCGAGGAGAGGCGCATCAAGTCGCTCGTCGCGCAGCTCGTGGAGACGCAGATGAAAAAGCTCGAGATGAAGCTGCGCCACTTTGATGAACTCGAGAACATCATGGACAAGGAGAGGGAGGCGGTTAGTGATCTAGTAAAGAATTTTGGTACTGTGAAAAGCTCATTTATCTCGTAAACCTCAGGTGATACCATAGATCGTTCGTTGCAAGCGGAAAAATCACTTGTTAGCTATTCGTTTCAAATTATTTATAATTCTACACGGTTACCGAATGATATCACAATATCAAGTATCTAATTCAAGATAATTTTTGTCAGTGACATTAATTGTCCTGGTTACAAATTTTAACATTCATTTTTTAAAAATAAAATTTTATTTATTTCGCGAATTGGAATGTTTCCAGCTGGAGTACCAGCGACAGCAGCTGATTCTGGAACGGCAGCAATTCCACCGCGACCAGCTACAGTACCTCGAGACGCGTACCAAGCAGGATGCCCATTACAAGGTGTGAATCAGTAGGGAATGGCTGGCAATCTGCTAAATCCGTTGTCCAAAGAGTCTTTCTAATTCACATAGCGCCTTCCTCGATATTCTCTGGTGAGTTCTCGGCGAAAAACATCCAATGATAGTCAATGATGAGATATTTGCGCGGTTTGAAGTCCCGGGCACTTCTCACCATTTGGGTTGAGACACGCAACTCGTTGACCCGTGAAACCCATCAACGTAGATTTCGTAATGATTTTCGAAGAGGATTTTAGCTTCCTCATATTGTCAGTGCATCCCAGATTGCACATTTTGTCTACCGGGTGTATCACGAATTCACCTTGTCTCTTGACAGATGGTAGCTGCCGGACAGCTTCCCGCATCCCTTCCCATTGGCTTCGAGGTTGCCGGACCACCGCAGCCGACGCCCACTGTTCAGGTACCGTTGCCATACTTGAAATGGAAGGTCACTTGAACCCGCCAACTTTGACCCGCAAGGGTTTCAGAAAAAAAATCGAGGGTTTGAGAAGTAAAGTGTAAATTCAGGTCTTGGAACGTGCATCTGGCCTCGATTGATGAACTGTCCATCGGTTCCCGATGGACAATTAATCTCGTCGCAGAAGTTCGAATGCATGTGAAATTTCGCCCATTTTGCATATGTGTATAATGGTAAAAGTTTATAAAATAGTTTATTTTTCATGTTTATAGATGTGATAAATTGATTGACAGATGACGCAATAACATCCGCAGTTCTTCTTCGAAAATGTCGCTGAACCGTTCGTACAAGCGTTCAGACGTGGCCTCTTCATCTGGGACACACATGGATTCAACAGTACACGTCTCAAGCGCAACCATGAACTGACCTTTATCTCTGATGCATGCCTGTCATTATGGCTAGCATCGATTGCCCATCCGCCGTTCTGGAGCGATCTACGACTGTAGATCATTATTGCTCCGCATCCAGCTCCGCGTTCTTCACTAAATCCGATCTGGACCCACCTCCTAGTCGAGCTCCGCGAATTCTGCAACCATCTCCGTGTCGCGCTCCGTGACCACCCTGACTTCTGGGACCTACTTCATGACGAGCTCCGTGACCTCTGCGACCACCTCCGTGACGACATCCGACTTACAACATAGAAACACTGACCCCGCCCGTTTACTAAATATAGCATCATTCGATATAGATCTGAACATTGTATAAAAAGCTTCGACCTTCTGCGGCGAGAATAACTGTCCATCGGGAACCGATGGGCAGTTCATCAGTCGAAACGCGGTGCATGCAATGACCTAAATTGACACTTTACGCAATACAGAATCCATATCACATACGGTCTTACCCCC
>JACMIG010000875.1:0-25383 GCA_014805385.1 Levipalatum texanum
ATTTCGAAATTGCACCGCCATGCACCCGGAAAATCTTCGGTGTTTAGGCGCTCCGTAAACAGAGTGTTGCACGCTACACGGCGTAACTTTCGTTGCGAAACTGTCACTCGTTTACTGTGTTAACAGCATTGTTTCGCTTTGGTTTTGTTTTCAATATAGGAAATACGGGGCGGAAAAAAATGCCTAAAACAAAAGCGGAGTGATTCGATGCTTTTCCGTCGAGATTGAAGCATACGCTTTTATTCCGTATGCATACCGTATCATACGATTTTTCGAGCGAAATACGCCAAACGTACGATATCAATTCGATGACAACGCGGGTTGGATTTGTCGATTTGTCACTATACTTTTCTTTTACCGCGAAACTCCGTTTTTACTCAATAAGCCAGCTTCTTCTTTTTAAATAGCATAAGAATATTCTGATGCCAACCTCAATGCCGAGGTATGCGAGGAGTCCGAACGAAGCTCCGATGGCAATGACAGGAATGACAATGCCAAAGAGCGCCTCCCACGGCTTCGAGCGTACGGAATCGGCTCTGTAAATTAGGCTCATATCGTGGATTTCGCGTGTTTCTCGTTTATAGTGCGCGAGTTTTACACTTTGCATAACTAATTGAATTCGCACACGTTTGCAAAGAAATACGCTCATTTTTTGCTTAACTTTGGAAATAAGTTCGTCTTTAATGAAGGCGAATTTTTGATAATGTACCGTAGCGAAGTGATGAGGAAGAAGCTAACGAGAAGGACGACGGAAATTCCGATCAACGGAGCAGTCGTGTATCCAAGGCGATTGATCTGGAATTTGTACTCGGTTATATGCTACATATCATTGAATTTATTCTTTGGAGAATTATTGTCCGTACATGAAACACAATTGTTTTATAAACGATTGGTTTTGTCTTAAAGGGTCCCTGCCACGATGGTCTGGAGTGAACAATCTGAGCATGAGAATGTGTTCGGACCGATTGTGAATGACGCAAAAACATAACGAAAAGTTCAGAAAACAAATTCTGAAGCTTTAAATCGAACTTGAAAATCGGAAATTTGAACCCCTGAATTTCAGGGAAACGACACAATTGTGTTTCCTAGGAACAAATCCGTACACAATTGTGTCGTCCGTCAAATAGTCGTACACTTTTGTGTTACGGTCGCAGGCGAACTAGTACACAATTGTGTCATTTCCCTGAAATTCAGGAATCGTGCAAAATTCAAACGATATTTTCAAAACAGTCTTCGTGGCAGGGACCCTTTAAACCGATAGCTTTCATTAAAACTGACCTCTTCCGCGAGCAGTCCATCAGACCACAGTAGGAGATCGAGCAGGTCATATCTGAGATTTTGTTTTTATTTTCCAGAAAAATACAGAAAGTAGTTAAAGTTCCAGACAACTACTCGATGGAAACGATTTGGGGACATCCGCCTTACCTCTCATACATCTCCCTCACGGCTTCTTCCCACACCTGCACGATCTCCGGGCCTTCCATCACTACCATGAATCTGAAATGATGTTTGTTCACGCTCCGATTTCGGAATAGGATTACCGCATGACTGCGAGACCGAAATCCGCAATGCCTCCTGTTGTGTGATTGCGGGTGACCTAAACGAGCTTATTCGGATATGTTTCAGACAATATTTAAGAGAACTTGGTTAACTCGTAACAACGATTGTTTGGTGAATAGACTAAAGTCTTTCGAAATTATGAACCTCAAAGACATTATTCCCGATGTACAGAGGAGTGCCGTAGATGGTCGATTGGGGATATGTGAAGGGCTCATCCAGAACGGGGAATACCTCAATATGCTTTATCAGAGAGAGGAACGTGATATTTGCGATGATGAAACAACATGCCTTGAGGAACGCAGCGAGAGGCTCATTGACCATGCAGTACGGGCGGCAGTTGGATTTGTACGTGAAGTTGCGAGTTCCTAAATTTCGAATTCAAAAAAAATTATTATATTTCTACAGGCAGAAATACATGTTTCAAACTTTGGGCAATTAGTGCATATACCCTGCTTTCTGATAGGCTGCATATGTAGATGCTTTACCTTGGATAATGTTGAGTTCGGTGGCGGTCTCGAGGAAGTCAAGCAGTTGAGCCGAGTGCGCTGGCCTACATGTTGAAGATTAGGATTGTATTGACAAGCCTCGGATCCTGTTTCGGAATCCATAAACTTGTGACATAGGCATATTGCTAGAGTAGAGAAAAAAAACTCAGATAAGGCAAAAGAACAAAGAGTAGTCAAACGATCCTTACCTCGCCAGACTTCCCTTATCCCTGGCCGCGCACACAATTTGGACACTGTAGAATGTTCCATTCCCCGCGCGGGCGAACTGTTGAGCCACCTGAAATCGAATATTTTTCATTTGACCCCTCAAGGTATGATCTTTTGATCTTTCGTTCGCGTCATTGATGTGTTTGTGGGTGGTGTTGAATAAAGGTTGCCAATTGGCCTGGCGTCACTTAATGGGGTCAAGCGAGCTTTCGCTTGATGTATGCGCGGCTTCCTTGAAGGCTAAGACGTTAGAGAGCACTGGGAGATCGGAGAGTAGCGAGATGGCTAGGCGCCTCCCCATCTCGAGGTGTGCTGATACTGTGCTCTATTCACAGATCGCGCCTCAAGGGCATCGGGAGGTTCCCCAGGTCCGTGGCTTTCTTTGAATATTGGAGTGCAAAGAAGCAAATATTATAAAAAATACTAGACTCTATAAAAATAGAGAAGAATTCGCCCGTCTGTGTTATTATTCATGGTAGTATTTATTCCTGGTCCGTGCCTGGACTTACGCTCACTTCAAGCGATAGTCCATCATACTATTAAACTTTTCAGGCTACCATCTCATTGGAGTTACCGAATCTAAGAGTCAATTTGGCGTCCATGAGACTGTCAGTGACTATGAAACCGGGCGAATGGCCACACGCGCAACAGCGCCCCCCTCGAGAACCACAACCTGTTGAACAGGGGAGGAAGGAGCAACCAGTGAGGGGTCAATGACGAGGTCTAGTGGTCCGCTATATCTCTCTGGAGAGTGCAGAAATTCCCTGGTTATTAATCGCAAGGTCAAAGCTCACCATGGTTTCTCCCCGACTCGGCGCATCATCGGGTACAAAATCACGAATATCCGTGGACTGCCGCAGCTGAGTGAGGCCCGAGAAGAGAATGGCGGTTACTGAAATAATACTCTAAATGTAAACGAAATTGCTCGATCGCTATTCTTCGGTGTCCATAATGTCCTCGTGAAACGCAACTCATCCCCCATAGAAAGCAAAAGTGCCATCAAATGATGCGCGCGATGGCCAGCACTGATGCAAATGCACGTGGTAATAAAGCAAGAACTTCGTCATGCTCTAAACGGGGCCTATTAAACTGCTCCGCTTGTTCAAAACTTACATTACCTATGGTTTATGGCCCGCAAGTACTATCTTTGTTGCGACATTGGAGAAAGATGGACTATCATTTCGCGCAACCAACGTTTTTCGTGTAAGTTGATCCCGTTTATGTTATCATATTTTGGACTAACTTTGCAATACAGAATGTGTTATAAAAATACCTAGCCACTTCGTTCACCTCGATACATATTTTGGCACATTGGAACATTTATCTTCGAACTCACTGATTGCAACGACAGCGATGGTCTCGATTGGCCGCCCTCCTATCCGGTATCCAATGCGATAGAAGAGGCGAGTGAGCGACCGCTCGATCCGTGGATGCATTCAGAGCTCCGCTGAAATTCAATCCCCTATTATCAACGACTTGGGTTACTTGTAAAGAATTGAACGAAGAAAGAGCGATAACCAAGATAATGGGCAAATTTTCGAAATTTGTTATAGGTCTGCAACACAAAAATAGCCCCCTGAGACAACGCATTGTATATGTTTCAGTCTGTTCGGAAGAATTTAGCCTTGAACTCGAAATTGATATGTCGCAAGCTTGGATATTAATATAATGAAACCATGAACAGCGTAACGACGAAATTGGTGAAATTCAGAAAGGTTGATCATTCAATTGTAACATTTCCAGTGTCTCGGGAATTGGTCGCGCCGAACCGAGTAAACGAAGCAGTGCTACGAGGAAGGAGCGAAAAGCTACACTCCTCGCGTGTGTTCGATGGGGTGAGACAGCGAACACAATGGAGTCCGGACGACTGTGGTGGGATTGTCTTCAAAAGTGGAATCATCTGTTCTAGGGACTTCATTATTAGACATGGCATATCTAATATGAGCGAAGGCTGATACCGACCTCTTTAGCACCGAAGGCGCGAGAGGAAGTAGAATGTGTCTTTCTGACAATGCTCCATGGACAAGAGAGATCGGTTTGACTTTGGGCACAATGGCCCATAGACCAATGGCGAACATGAGAACCTTTGCAAAACCAGGCAACAAAGCTGTGATAACATTAGCATGAGCGGTGAGACGGTGAAATCATGACAACAAAATAACCACCAGTTCTAGCTTGAGATACCCGAACCGACTAGGCTGGTTCGTTTTCACTTTGAATTTACATGTGTTGCAGAACATGCGGACTTACTGAGTCGCAAACATCATCGAGTATCTATCGAAAGTCAAGGAATAAGAGGAGAAGGAAGTTGTCGAAAGTTGAACAAGGAGAGTGGAGGACAAGGAAGAGAACCGCCTGTCATTCACGAGAGCCATAAAGATAATATCGCCCGGCCAGTAAATGGGTACTCGACGCTCGATGGTGCGGACAGTGCACACCACAGCTTCACGGATGCTAATATATTTAGGTGGTTCAGAGGCTGCTCCCAATCTCATCTTCAATTTCTATAATCTGTGAAATCCGAGAAATTCTTTAGGAAGAACACGACATTTCGAACGCAAAAGACCCTTACAATGTTGAAGGCGAACAGAATGAGGATCAGGTTTCGTACTGAGGAAGTCGAAACAAAAGTATAATGATGAATACCCTCGCGATCTATGATTTTCTGGCTGACTAAAGGCATAATTTATATGCGATGCTGAAGTTTGTACCTTCGCGGAGTACTCTTTCTGGCTTTGAAAGGCAGGTTCAGTACATGCTTGAGGATTTCCGCAATGTGAAGACGAACATAGCAAACGACATATTTTACGCAATGAAATTAAAAAAGGTCTATTTAGACAAAGGATCGCCTTTTCACCAATGACAAAAGTAATAAGAAGGTACACCGTCACTATAAACACACTCTCGGCTAACGGGCGCTAATCACAGCCGAGGAATTCAACTGAGTCACAGTGGTCGATTGTCTTACGCGAGCAACGGTTAGGAAACACGTCTTGGATCGTCGCGCTTCCGACCACTCTTCATTATACCCCTCCTTTAGAAGTTAACATTAGATGAAGCAGCGTTTTCTAGAGTTTCACTAGTTTCTTTGTGAAATTCAAGCCATGCCAAGTAAAGCATTTCTTACTGTCGGGCACAATATTTTCGAAAAAAAACCATCGAATCCCCCTTGCTACTGCTTTAGGAAATTGATGGAAAGCAGCGCAGAGCAGACCATAAAGTTGAAGAGAGTTGAGCTTTCCTGTGTAAGGAAATTGGTCAAGGAATAGAGAGAGGGAGGGAGGGAGAAGGGAGTTGTAGCACCCGCTTCCTTGCTAACTATCAGACCCCCTATAGATGGACCAACGGGAGGGGGAGGAGGGAAGCGAGAGAAAGCGCATCACAAACCAATGCACGCTCGAGTGCCCAGAACAGCTGGCTCTCTAAAGATAGGCAACAGGGAGAGGAGGGAGGAAAAAGGAGAAAGGAGGATGCAACCGTACCAACAGTTGCGAGAGCTACGGAGCTGAGAACGCTGTGAATACAGTATTTCCAGATTCTGGCATCGGAAAGAGCACGCACAAGCATCAACGACATAGTACTATAGTGAATGAGAGGTCAAGGAAAACGTGCGCAATCGAGAAGTGATCTTTAAAAAAAAAAAAAGAAGATGGAAATCTAAGGTAAGCAGTGCGCCAGTTCCTGAGGCGCCTCAACCTATCTAGTACTACGATGTTGTGCCCGCTTAGAAATTAGGCGCTCAAGAGCTGAAACTGTCACTTGTTGTCAAGTTCACCCTGTCGACGTGTGAAGAGTCGACCAGTAAGGGCGAGTGGCTGATTATGTACATAAGTTATTATGTTGACAGATTGGTGCTCGAGGGGTACTGATCTTCTTGAGAGGTGCTGGCATCAAGGACTACGACTGCTTGAGGCGAGAAGGAAGCGAATTAACTCTCGATCACTGCAATTTTCCAAGATGACTGTAGAAGTTACGAGATTATGTTAAGTTTAGAACTGAAGAAGAGCGAGAAGAAAGAGGTGTTGTTGCCCGAAAATATATAAATACATTTGTATGTGTTAGTTCCAACAACCCGAATGTTAACATAGCGTTAGGGGCTAATATAAAAAATGCAGCTGAAACTTATCTTTTTGCAGCTGAAACTTATCTTTCCCCTCCTCTCGACAGTTGCAATGATCTCAATGGGCGGTCACGCAACAACACTAAGCCTCCACTGGAGGCCGCGCCTCTCCCTGATTACAATGGGATTCCCCCTCACGACTCATGGGTTCATTCAGGGGAAAGGTGTGTCAAGTCACGGATCACCCTCTAAAGCTCTAACTCATTTTACAGATACCTCCCAAGATTTTACGACGATATTTCGTAGCTGTTCCAGGGAGACACAAAAGGGAACAAGAAAAGGGAAAGGAAGCTTTACAACTCATTCGTGTGTCTTTTTCGGTCTCCGTAGTTTCGTCCTGTCGAAATTGCACTGCCCGGGATGCTGCTTTGCTATTACTCTGACCAATCCAGCTCTATCAACGTGGCCTTGAAGTTCTCCTTACCTATGTGTATGCGGAAGAAATGAACTCTGTACAAGACAACCCAGAACTGTTCAAAAAGAGGAGGGGTTGAGCGCCTAATTCCAAGTTTGAAAGAGTGATCATCACATCAGCGATGATCTTCCATTCAACCGAAATACGGAGACGCGGAAGTTATAGGAGATGGGAACTGCAGCACTGGAATCATCATCTTCTCCGGAACATTCTTTCGTATTCTCGGAGCGAACGATCTTGATCTGCTGCTTCTATTTCGTTGCATGGCCAATGTGTCGTGAGCGGAGATGAAACGGAAATAGATACGGAGGAGAACGTGCGCGAACAGTTGTATTTGGCTTGGGAATTTTAACCAAATCGACCATGATTGTGTGGATGAGAAGCTCCTCCTCGTCTGCCCTCGGCAGTAACGCACGTAAAGGGACTCGCTCCTTGATAAAGGGGTGCTCATGGGAGGAAATCTAGAAACTTCTGATTCTTCACCGTAAATGATGCAAATAAATTTAAGAATTTGCATAATTGATGTCTTGCATTTGCGCATTCGCAAAATGTGCTATTGCGCAAAATGCGCTTTTTCTTCACCTCGACAGATTTTCCAGTTACTACTCCTCCGTGGGGAAACGTCCTGACGTAAGCTGACCTATACCAAAAGAAGCGCCGTGATCTGCTCCACAATTCTATGAAGCGTTTTTTCCGATAATTTTCCCACATCATTAGATAATAGCTGAAAAGTGGTCAAAATCGCCGAAAAGAGCCGTTTAGACTGCCAATTTTTGCAGACAAAGTCTCGGAATATTCATGAATATCGAGTCTGCATATAATTTTGAAGACTGACCTGCTGTCTTGCAGGTCGACTATATTGATCGATTGATACGCGAAAAGTCTGATTTCTGCCGTTGTATGTCTCAGTCTGTCGGTGAGAGTTGGGAGGGAAGCCCTCTTCCTCTTCCTCTTCCTCTCCCCCTCCTTCTCCTCCTCGTCCCCCTTCGCCGCGTCGCCTTCGACCTCTGCCGGGCCGGGCTGCCCAGCCCCCTCTTCCCCCTCAGCCTCCACTGCCTCCTCGGGCTCCTCGTCCGCCACGAGCCCCTCGTCAGGCCCCCGCCGCACCAAGGGGTGAGTGGCCATCGATAGGAGAATTGCATTGGCACAATTTTTTAGACCTCGTCCACGTGCATTTGGTGGTTGCGACCATCGGCACGGTCATCTTCCTTTTATGGGGCGGCTTCGAGCGCCTCGACCCTTCGTACTTCCCGGTCCTGCAGCATCGGCCTCCCGGTCAATGGCGGTTCTCCAACACCAGTGTAAAGCCATTTCAACATGTTCTCCCCAAGTGATATAACGGGGATGAGATGAAACAAAAATAAATGCATAAATACAAAATAAAATCAAAATACGCTTCTGTTCAAAGACTTAGAGCCCAAATAAGTCAGCTTGTATACATTTTTAATTTTTTGTTAGGCAATCTCTTATTTAAAGAAGGAATAGGAGCAACATTCCGTAACCGTAAAACAGCTGGGGCAATTGTGGCAAAAGTGCACTCTTTTCCAGACTCAGGCCAAAGTGCACTTGCACTTTCGCCTGAGTGTGGTCTGATTTCCATGGTGACCGTAATCTGAAATGTTGCTCCTACTCCTTCTTTAAATTGTCCCGCCTTCATCGCATCACGCTATGAATCGTCAATTTATGATGGCTGTTTCAGTTCCCGCTTGGGCCCGCGGATGAATGGACCAGTGATCATTGGATCTCTCCCCGGCTACCGGATGAGCTGGCAAGATCTTATCAGTATCCGAGATGAGTCATGTTTCTATTAGTAGAAGCCTCGCCCTGATTTCCCAATCGGTGGTGGCTCATGATGCTATTATTAGTATCGTTTCATAACGTTGCACCACTCCACGCAATCTACGCCCACGCACGCTGCTCCAGGATATGAGCCGACGCCGCTGCCAGGACCCCAGAGGCGGATGCCCAGAGCACCGCGGCCTTGCCCTTTCCATCTCATGACATTCCCCCGTTCTCATCCATTCCCCAGTATGCTCATTATATGCCTGTCTATTCTATGTCTGATAAATATGATCATCTAAACCCTTGTCCTAATCACATCTCAGGGACACAATCACTGCTTAGGGGCCAACCCCTTAATCAGTCTGCTTCAGCCATTCTTTTCGATGTCTGCAACGGCTTCCGCCATCGTCTTCCTTCTCCTCTCCTCCAGCTTCGGACCAAGTTCTACCTCTTCTTCCTCTTCCGCCACTGCGACATCGACAACAACAGATGCATTGACTATCTCCGATGAAATCAACGACTTACTGTATGGCAAGGTAGGTTATTCTTTGTATTTCTATGATTATCACCAACACTAGGTTCATTACTTGGTTGGTTCAATGTCTAAAATGTATCAGATGGATAGGTTGGATTACAACCCGCTAACAATAAGCTGAAACAGGGGCCTGTGTAAGCACTAAATCTAGATAGATAATGTGGAAGAACGATAATCGATTTTTATGCAAGCATTTTTTTCACTTCGAAAACGAACTTGTTTCTTCCAGAACATCGAGTGCTTGGAGGGATCGCTCAAGATGATGCCCAATCACGACGCGGGCGCTGTCGAACGCATGGTGTAAGTATGCTTTTAAAAATAAAAGGAGCAACTTCCGCTCCTTTAGCCCCCAAATGGTCCACCTGCTTTAAGGAATATGATAACTGCTATTTTTCAGCAAGTCGGGAAAGATAGTGAAGACAGGGTGTCGACAGTGTACTGTGTCCTTTACATTCAAGGTAAGAATGAGTGGGATTACGTGTTACACTTATGCCATTCTTCTTGCGTGATAACGAAAGTTAACGATTCCTATTCCAGGAGGACATGAATTTTATGCTGCCGGAGATTAACATAACGTTCGGATGCAAAGAGAATCAAGAATATCCTGAAGCAAAGAATCGCGAATGTTCGCTGAACAGTGAGACGTGTTCTTACAACTTTACATGCGTGCGGGTACGCCATCTTAACACTTTTGATTATATTTAATTTAAATTTTTGCCTATTTCGTCATCCTTTTCGTGGTTTAATAATTTGTTTTTGGATCCCCATGTTCTGTTTGGTAAAAAATATTTTTGATCGAAATCGGAGATAAGAGTTTCTTTCTACTCGAACCCCCTCCCCCTGAGTTCCTCAGTCTCGCAGGAGATTTATAAGAAGTTGTTCAGAGCAACGGCTGCTCGCGGGATATCTTCAATGTATTCGAAAAGCAGCCTGACTCGCTGCACTGGAGCTTCATGCGGTGCCTCGGGGCTCAGAATCAGGGCGTCTTCAAGCCGCCCGACGACCCGCTCCTCAATTACCGCTTTATCTGGATCACAAGTCTGCAAAAACAATTAAAAGATTTCAACCTTCCTCCCTTTCAGTTGCAGTCATAGTGTCGGTTTCCCCTGCTATCGGAGCCAAGATTTGGTGTACCAAGGTAGGCTACTTTTTGCATTTTATTTTTGTTCGAGCTGGAAAATCACCGCCTATTTTATCCCAAAAAACTCGAATAAAATTCAATGCAGATGGAAGCCGGCAAGTACCGTCTGCTGATGGAGATCGAGAAGGAGAAGAGGGATCTCAAGGAGCTCATGGAAGCCCCGCACCCAGCAGATACGATCACTGTCTCTCCCGTCAAGAAAACGCCAACGGGTGAACATACATACTGTTTCTATTTACACTTATTTGCACCAAACTAAAATTTTAAATTAATACATTATTGCGAAATATTCAGGAAGCCTCTCACGTTCCGCCAAGCGTAATGAGAAGAGCATCAGATAGACGAGATTCCCATTCCGACTCCTTCGATTAGCCATCATCCATTTAATAAAATGCTCGATGGTTTGCTTCAAAGCGTTTGCCTGCTAAACTGTTTGCAGTAAAAAATAATTGTTATTGTTCGGTCTGTTTACGAACGAACACGTTGAGTGAATCGGAACTCCAGGGAATAGATGTATCGAAGCCACGAAAGAAATGCAAAAAGTTATTCCGATGCCAGGAATCGAACCCGGGCCTTATGGGTGAGAGCCATAAATCCTAAACACTAGACCACATCGGATGATGTGTACCAGCGCTTATGAAGTCATTCACATACGCGCACACATCTCATCTATCCTTTTCGCTTTGTTTAAATTCTGCCACACATTTCAAAAGGCAGTTTGTGTCTTTTACGTAGCCTCAATGCTGAAAAGATGAGGTGGTGGGCCCTATACCGGCACGACCCGCCATGGAGCTCGTCTTGTTCATGATGTAGATCATGGCGGGCATGGTGTAGGACACGAGGCTCTTCACGGAAGTGGCAATAGACATCGTGGAATAGACGGCGTTCATGAATCATGTGGTTGTAAAAAAGCTGGAGGTCATCGCTCTCGTCACGGAGTAACCAGCCACGGTGACAATAAAGTTTAGATTGGAACTCCGAGAAAACGTATTGAAATCAACTGTATGGAAATGGAAACGAAAGGAAACAGTTCCATGCGACGTGCGCGTTTACAGAATTCCCAGACGGAAAAGTCCAGCTAATAGCCACCCCCTCATATTTTCAGCCGTGAGATCATCGGACTGGAAGGTCACGCAAGAAGTATCCAGATGCCTTTTGGAATGTATGGTAGCAGTTGAGCTTAACAAATAAGGAAGTTGGGAGGTGCTCTAATGTGATAGGAATCGCAAGATGGGCACCCATCTTCCGATGTGGTCTAGTGGTTAGGATTTATGGCTCTCACCCATAAGGCCCGGGTTCGATTCCCGGCATCGGAATAACTTTTTGCGATTTTTGCGCGAAACGAAATGAAGAATTGGCATCACGTAACTATCAATTAGAAGGGTTTATTGTTCGCGACATATGTTTTTATCTCATCAGATGAACATTAATATCATTGTCTATTGTTCTGCGTCATTCTTGGCATTCCTTGTAGCTCGAGGTGGCAGGTGGTTCTCGAGCAGCTTGCCCTTCGTTTCCGGCATGTTCACCTGAATGGCCTTGTGAATTGGGGGCTTCTGAGTTCCACGCTGTCTAATACCCTGTGTCAATAGGTAGCTCAGGGGATAGACTCTACGGACATCATAAGGTATTGGTTGGCACCACAGAACTTGTCAATCGTTCCGCGCTCACACTGTCGTTAGCAGTTCCCACCTGCGAACTAAACAATTGAAACGGCGGAACGATTTACAAGTTCTGTGGTGCGAACCAATATCGGAATCGGATCGCCGTTTAAAGAAAAGGGAAATCAAAATCACAAGCTAAAAACTCACATGGAATCCGACAATGTCGATGATCATAAATGCGAGTAGAGCAATGTACGGATACGAAGGATGGATCTCGGCCTGGAAAAGTGTGGATAAGGTACATATGAAACGATTATTTGCATTAAGCTAAATACGAACGAGCTAAACACTTTTCACTACTCATTGTCAGTGAAATACGGTGCTGTTACTAAGCGTCTTTACCAAGTTTACAATTAATGGACTAGATTCAAGATCTTGGAGAAGTGTACTTATTTTTCAATCTGATCCGATCTAGCTTGATGCAGATATTTCTGGTAATGATATGTACCAGGTAGAAGAGGATTGGAGCGAAGATCGATCCGATGCGGGAGCTCATCGCGAGAGCAGCTGAAAACAAATCTTCTCTTCGGTGCACATCTGCACAGCTTACACATGGCAATGTTGCGTACGGACGTCGGGAACAGTTCCATGGCCGTCGCGAATTCGCAGTTGTAGAGCTTAAACAAGTGAACTAATGAAATTTCGGTAGGAGTGGCGATTGGGCTAGGTTGTCTTGATAGTATAATGTTTGAGATTAGAAAAAGGATTCAAAACACAGCTTTTCGAGCAACCTCTACATGATTGGTTTCATTGGAACATCCCGGTTCCGCGGTATGCGCCAGGACGTACCGGGGCGTACCAGGACGTTTCACACAAAAGGAACATGAAAGTGTAGAGGCCACATAAATCTGGATTTCATAATGATAACGTCTCCATCAACCACTCCTAATCATTTAGGGATAATTATCGAAATATCGTATTTGAATTGCCAAGAAACTACATACCTGTGCACACATCGTAATGCCAGCGACAGAGCACACGCGAATGATGATGGCGTACTCGGCTTGGACGCCTCAACGACTCTCTCTCCCTTGCTGATCCCTCCAACCCAACCCAGCCAGTACGTTCCGAAGATCAATCCAATGCACGTGATGTTGAAGAGTTCCGCGAAGACATTCACTGATTTTCTGCAAATTCAGGGTATTCCACAACGTAAAAATTACACGACAGACCTTCCCAGAGCTGGGATCTTGACGTCAAGGAATCCAAAGGCAAGACCGAGAGACCAGCGGAAGATCTGTAGAATACTTTAAGCAGAATCAAGGAAATAATTTTTTTCTAAGACATTATAATGTTAGTTTCGCGGATATGGTGCAAACTTTAGTCTATCCACCGTTATGTTCAGAAGACTCACGCCGAAGAGGATGTTGTTGAGGTACATAGATCCTGAGAGCTTCTCCATGTTGAAGAGGATTCCGTAGTTGACGAGGGACGTCGTGGCGCTGAAATTACGATTCTGTGAATTGAATGCCAAATAGCAGTCGTCGATCATCATCGACTACAACAGAGAAGCCAATCGCAGGTTTCATTTTCCGTTCAGAAAAAAGAAAAGATAATGAGGAGCGCTTACACTCCAAAGCATAGGGTCATGGTCCACTTGAACATCTCCCATGGGTGCAGCAGATCGAGGATGGTGTGCTTGCGGAGGAGATGCTGGCGCTTTTCGAATTCCTAGAAAAACAACGTTATTGACGAGGCATCCAGGAGAAATCGAACCTCACTCTTTGCGTGATACAAGTACAACTAGCATGAAACAGTAAAAACACTGCATGCAACTAACGTAGCATTCGAGTGTAACGCTCAAACCTCGCTCTCGTGCATGAGCATGGCCTTGACTTCGGCGGCGTTCCTCTCGCAGTGTTCCCTGTTGATCTTGCGAATGGCGGCGAGCACTCTTCCCGCCTCCTCTGTGTTTCCGTGCTGGAGAAGGAAGCGCGGCGATTCGTAGCAGGCACTGAAAGGTGCTTTTTCTTTTAGAAGGACTGCCAGTATCTTTCTCTAAATCAACTATCTTTCGAACACTCCTTCTTCACCTATCTACTTCGCCTTTGCTTTATGCCATCTTCCTCAAAATGCTATTGTCTGAAAATACACTAAAGTGTGATATGAAGGTTAAATTCGAAACCGTAATTATACCCGAGGAATACAGCAGCGATGACGTGAATGCCGGCTGCGACGAGAGCGAGGGTGCGCCAGTCACCGGAGTAGTATCTGGAGGGATTTAATACTACCCATCCATATCTCAGGAGGAGAGTGTGAAAGTAGAAGTGCGTGACAATCATCACACATCGCTGCTTACGCAATGATGGGGAACGTGATGAAGTTGAAGGACCAGCAGAAGAGATTGGAGAAGAGCAGCCGATACTTGGCAGGGATGTTCTCGACGAGGAAGACGGTTTGGACGCTGAAGAAAACGTAAAAAGTAATCAATTTTGTTGAGATTACGGTGATACGCACCTTTTTGGCCAACATGTTACTCTTGTGCACTCAATTCATCTCAGTATGCTCGGGTTCCATCATTTTTCCATATTCACTTGTTTTCCTATCGTCCTTGTCCCTGGTTGATCCATCGTTATTGTGAGAAATGGAGATACAGCGTTCTATTCACGAAACTCAAATTTCACATAAGACGTGCATCTGTTTCCCAGGTATATTTTTGGCAATATCAGGTTTTCTAATAAACGAACGCGCTGGTGCCTCCAGTGAAGAAGCCTGCGATGATGCGGATGATCGTGAATGTCCAAATATCCGTCGACAAGGCAGTCGCCGCCGTGAAGACGGTGCAGAATGCCATGCAAATCAGTAGAACCTCAAAGATTGACGAACAATCAAAGATAGAAATGAGGCAACTCACGAAACGTCGACCATACATGTCGGATAGCTGGCCGAATACGAGTGAGCCCATGAGAACGCCCGTCAGCTGAGCTGAGATCGTGCTCTTGACGATCTTCGAGGCACCGCAGAGGTAGTCGAACTGGAGAGTAGAACATTCGTGATCCAGAAAGACTAAGCAGTGAATTCACAGTAGTGTTCTCCTCTGGTATTTCCTGAAGTTCCGTGCCATAAGTCTCATGCCGATCTCCAGAATCACTTACCAGGTCTGGCCCACTCTACTCAATCAGATCTGGGCATATTATGGGCTATTTACTGATCCAGATCTGTGGGAATACGAGAATCCCTGCTTGTCCATTTTAAAGTTTTCTTCATGATCATTAGATGACACATAGTGCCACATAAATAGATTACACATGGTCACATGGTGCCCAACAATTATGACACATGACGCATAGCTTCATAACACCTAAACATGCACATTAACGGAAGCAACTGTAGATTAAAGGTGATCCGTTTATTTACCTCGATATTGACGGAGTGGAACTGCGACTTGAGCCTCGGCTCGCAGTTGGTGGCATTGCGAAGGTTCGCCAGTGAGGCGCAGGCAGTCTCGGCATCCGCGAGCTCGTGCTCACTACAGCCAACGACTGTCGGACTGGCGCCTGAAGTTTAGTTATTATCATCTTCATCGTCGAACGTTAGTCATGATGTTCCAGCTTCGTTTGGTCGAGTTTTTTGAGTTGACTTAATTTGAAAAAAACGCACTCCAAAACTGCCACGCTATTCATACGTGTGATCTGTAAAACTCCGTGAAACGAGTTCTTCACGAACCTGCATAGATCATGTAGAACATGTTGGAAATGGTCGCGAGGTGCAGCAATTCGACGGTGAGAAGAAGGAGAATCGTGTACCTGCACCAGATTGCCTATCTAGCAACAGCACAATGGGAACCTTCCCAGCGTCAGGAACTCGTCGAGGTTCCGTGGCGCACTCTTGTCAACAAGAGGATCAGATGGAACTGCATTGATGCATTGAACCTCTTCCTCCTTTGCTGAAGACATACCTGAAACATTATGTCATTTGAGAAAAGTTGTAACCTCGCGACTTCGGGCACAATATATTAGCCTGTAACTGAAATTTGCGCGTCAATATTGTCAAGCTTTTCTCTGAACAGATACAAAGAGTGTCTTTACTAAACATCACTGAGAACTCTTCAAAAACAATATTCATAATCAAGAAAACGAGTGATCGCTGCAGTACCCGGAGGAGTGAAATGGGCGTTATCAAGTGAGCAAGCACATTCGCCACCAACAGATTAAATAGAGTGCAGAGGGCAAAACAAGTGCTCGAAATCGGTATCGCGCTAAAAACGAGTGGTTATTTCTAGAGCGAAGCCAAAAATCGACGAGCGCACCGAACGGGATGATACCTTCACTCGAGTAATGCGAAGCTGTGTTGCGTGTATCGGAGATGCAATTAGGGGGGAAGACAGTTCATTGTCTGCTCCCTCCATCATCTCTCTGCTCTCGATCATCGAGAGTGAGGGCGGTTCAACGGGGCCAGGGATGAGCCCCGCGCGATCATCGCCATTTGAATGATATAAGCCATCTTTTGCTGCCTGCAACTCCGTGTACTTTTGTTTGTCATCGCACGATGCAACCCAATTGCAGTAAATTCATCATCGAAAAGAGCAGAGAGAGTTCCACTTTCTCTCCCATTCTAAGCGCAATGTGATCTTGATTTATGGCGGTTCCAGAGATTTTGCAACGAAATTTCACTACACCATCCCAAGCAACAGACGGCGTCAGTCGCCTTCTTCTAGCGGAGATCGAACAGCTCGAAGATGAATTTGTGAACATTTAGTACTGACAAGGAGATAATGCATCATCGAAAGGAGCAGAGAGATCGTTTCGTCGAGTTCCACAGCTTCCCTCTTTCCTTCTCAACGCAGCAAGATCATTGGTCCATGTCGCGAATTAGCAATACGTCATGATGTGCTCATCGAACTGTGATGTCGAATTTCATTCAAGTACATGCATACCTCACTAAGTTCTTTGGTGCATATAAGGTCGTCGGAGATAAATAATATCCAAAAAAGAAATATGCAGAAAAAAGGCAGCATCGTCCTGTTGTCATGGCTCGATGCCGGTGCGAACAGCTAATCTTTCGCCTCGTTCTTTCCATCGACAATGAAATCGCGTGTTTCTACTTCGTAGTTCGTGCTAAGTGTTCAAGTGATTGCTAGCGATTGTCAGCGCGGGATCCATGTGTCGACTGTTACCTTTCGTCGAAGAGACTGTCAAATTCTCATTGCCGAAGAATACCATTATCCGATTATAGTGCAAGAAACCACAAAAGCACAAATATTTTTCAGCTTTTCCTTTGAATAGCACCCGTTTGACCTACCTGTGGGCAGTTCGGGGAAGTAAGCACATCAGCCCCACGTACGATGTTACTAATTCCCCCCGGGCATCAGAAAACGCACTAATACCCGCCTGACAATGAAGAAACACAGAACTGCACTGAATGATTCACTTTTCTGCATTTAATATTGAAGGACTGGCAGGAACTTTTAATTCGGAACTGATAGTTGGACTAGTTATGGCTCGGTAATACATGCAATATGAGACCACTGTTTCCAGGTCTCAACGTTCCCGCCAGTTCTTCTTTAATGCAGGAGTTGCAGGAAGATTGTGGGCATTGTGGCCCAGTGCACGTTGGCCCCTGGATTTCCATAATGAATTATCAGAGAGGTTCTTTGGTATTGCACACAATATTGGACCAACATTCCCAACACTGGCATTCCAATATTGAACACGAGTTTTTTCGTTCAGCCAAGATATTTTGTTCGACCAATTTTGGAAAGAATATGGACCAATTTTCAACCTAAAATTGGTATTGTGGACTGATATTGTGGAGAACCCGCGGGGTGACAATGTTATTTTCCGAAACTCATTCGTATTGAGCAACATTATCTAATACTGTAATGTGTACTTTGCATTATGTATTTGGAACGTGGGTGGTCCCAGCCTGCTCCAGCGTATCTCGCCGTGAACAACTGGTAGATCAAACGGGCGCTAAGCGCAGAAAGATCGGAAAAATATTGCCACCTCGTGGGTTCTTCACAATAATGAGAGTCTCAAACAAGTAAATCCTTCCAGAAATTTCTTTTGGTTTTCAAGCCTGGCCTAAACATTGGCTTTAGCAGTTTGTTTGAATTTCGTGGACATGCTGCTAAGAGCCGGTGTCAATTTCATCTGCTCATTTTCTCTTTCACCGGCACCATTCCTCGCTGGCAACGTTGCCAAAAGGATGGAATAACGTGTTTAATTTGGCTCGCCTCTCTGCTTTCCTCCCGCATCGAAAACGTTTTCACTTGCTGTTTCTCTTATTTGAGTATGTGTATTTCCTCGAGGTTCATCCAATTTGGTGTGTGATATTGAACAAAGATTAATCGGATACCATTCTAACCGACGGCAATACATTCTCAGTCGTTCACCTACATCTATGGCCGTGCATCTCGATGGAAGGTCTGCTCAAAGGTACCAATACAATGATTTACAACATTTCCAAAAATGTTTCGCCTAATTTACTGCGGTTAGCGATGGTAAGCTCAAGGAGCGATTTCATGGACATCGTTTGCTATGACGTTGTCCAACCCGGCGCGTACATTGGGCTCCGCCAGTGTAACCGATGACATTAAAATCGCATCTTGCGCTTACCTGCACTAACCGAAAAAATTAGGTGTAACGATTTTTGGCACTGATAATACACATCTAGTATCTACCATGTTTAATTCAGCTACGACCATATTTACGTGCATTGCTTGGAGCTTCGCCAGTATTCCAATGCGTCCCCAGACTGGTGAGTGCTCAATAATATTCTTATATTATATTATCGACGAACAAAACTCGTCTTAATTTCGCAGCTAGGCTCGAAACTCTCTCCATAGGCTATGGACCATATGTAGCTTCTTCCCATAACCTGCCAAACGACGAGAGCGCCGTTTTAAATGGAGGGACACCAGTCGGTTACGGAACGCGAATTTATACACGTTCGGTTCGCGGATAATATATTATGTGGGGTATAGAAATCACCGCTAATTGTGCACCAATAATTTTTCAGTTTCATTCGATGAATTTGTCATTGAGTTTAGGAAAGTGCCAATTCGCTGATGTCTGCTCTAAGCAACCCGCTAAAATCTGCCGAGGAGCAAGCAACTGCCTCCCGACTCTTCTGGAGAACTGCATGTTAATTTGCCCGGCTACCGCTCCTATTCTCGTGGCAGGAGTTTCAACTGAGATAGATTTAACATGCTCCGAGAACGGATGGAGTGGGACGTTTGGAAAAGAAGTTGTTTTTGAACAAGAACCTGAATTTCTATTAGGGTGCACTACAATGGAACAATGCCGCATGTATTCTGCGCAATGCAGTCCGTTTGACCCAACTGGGTAGTCCCGTCTCAATTCTATTGTCAAAATATAGATAAATAGACTGATTGAAGCAAAATGTGCATAATAATATTATTGCAAATTTTTCTTCGTCCTTTCATTTTTAACGCATCTACAATGTACAGCACATTTTTTCTGTACCGAATGCAGCATCTCATCATATGTATTACTACCGCTCCAAACGCTAGATTCCCGCCCCGAATGAGCCAAAGTCAGTCCTGAGCAAGTACTCGTGATAAATTGTTGGCAGGTAAAGTATATTTATCATCATTCCGAGAGTATAGAAAGACTGGTAAGAGATGTAATCAAATGCCTATCATGTATTACACTCTAATTCAACAACATTATCGACATCACAGTGCCAAAACCCTGCAGAGGAGCAGAAACATGGCTGATCACCGGCTTGGAACGACATGTTAACCGCGTGTGTCTTGTTCCGAATCTGCAAAGAACACGCGTAATGTTTTTTTTTGCTAAATTGCATGATTGTTGTTACCAGGAGAACGACTGGAGTCGTTGTCCTGAGCACTGCACATTTCGGCTTCATAATGTATTCTCCCTGCACGAGGCAGCCGCACGTTTCTTTTGCGCACAGCGTAGATATATCGCAACTATGGCAGTCCCTTTTGCCTGAATCGCGTTATATCATAATTTTCTGAAGTAGATACGGATACCGGTGGTGATAGGCTGAGCGGGAGCTGTGGTGAGCGATGCCGATGTGGAAGAGGTAGGTGGCGAGGTAGAGTCGAAGAATGGGAGGGCGGAGGAGGAAGAATCGGTGGAGGTAGCGGGGGAGGAGGAGGTAGTTGAGGACGAGTAGTAGATTGAGGAGGTGGAGCCGTACTTCGAGGTGGAGGGTGTGGGGGAGGGGGTAGTGGAGTACGAGAACGAGGTATAGGGGATGGAGGTAGAGGAGGTCGAAGAGAGGGAGGAGAACGACGACAGGGAAGAGGACGGAGAGGGGGAGGAAGAGAAGAAGGAAGAGGAGGTGAAGGGGAAAGGGACGGGTGATGAGGAGGGCGGAAACGAGGGAGAGGGAGTGGGGGTGGTGAAGGCTGATGAGGAAGGGAACTGGGTGGAGTCGGAGCCGAGGGAGGGGGTAGAGGGGGAGAGGGATGAAAGGAGTGGAGTGTGGCTCGTCGAGAGAGATGAGGATATCGAGATCGCGGGAGTGGAGGTAATGGAGGAGGGAGACGGGGTGGAGACGGTGGATGAGATTGTGGAGGATGTGGATGTTGAGGAGGAAGAAGAGGTAGAGGAAGGAGAGGAGCTAAACATAGTAGTGGAGCTAGAGGAAGGGGTGGAGATCATGGAGGAGGAGGTGGAGGGAGAAACGGTGGAGAGCGAAGCGAGATAAGAGCCGTAGGAAGGGGATGAAGTGGATGTGGAGGGGAACTGGAGGGATGAAGTGGAGTGGAAAGAGAGGGAAGAGGATGATGAAATCGAAGTGAGTGGTGTGGATGCTGAGGAAGATGTGGTGGAGGTAGGCGGCGTGGAAACGGTGATAACGGAGGTCGAGGAGGCTGAAGACGAAGACGAGATAGTGGAAGAGGTGGTCGAGGATTTGGATGTTGAGGAAGAGGAGGAAGAGGAGAAAGGGGAAGCGCTAGAGGGAGTGTAGTCAGCAGGAGTGGAGGGCAACGTTGCGAAGGGTGATGGAAAAGACGGAGATGGGGAGGAGACCGTTGTGGATGAGGTAGCAGCATAGAGCAGGGAGCTCGAAGAATAGGACAACGAGGACGAGGCGAGAGTGGAAATCGGGGTAGTAGGGGAGTCTTCGCTACCTCTCACAAGGGAACCTTTCGCGCTCGTGGTAGCCGATCAAGGCAAGCTATGGCGCTTTTGAAAGCTCTCGTCGAGTGTAACAAAATGGGGCACTTTCCAGCTGCAACGGGCACAACCATTTTGAGAACGATCGATTCCTAATTTCAGCTGAAATTGAACACAGTGAGCGGGCAGGAGACTTTGCGTCCATATCAACACCGTTAATTTCTTCTGACGCCATGTCCTGGTGGCCGAGTGGATAAGAGATTCGCCCGCCGCACCCACCCTTTTGGCTCATCGAGGGTTCGACTCCATACATTGAAATTATTTTTGCTTTTCTCGAAGAGTGATAGTCCATGATCAGTAAACGACGCGGAATCGTGGATTTTCTAACTTTTTGAAAAAAGCAAAAATAATTTCAAAGTAATGAGTCGAACTCTCGATGAACCAAAAGGGTGGGTGCGGCGGGCGAATCTCTTATCCACTCGGCCACCAGGACATGGCGTCAGAGGAAATAAACGGTGTTGATATGGACGCAAAGTCTCCTGCCCGCTCACTGTGTGCAATTTCAGCTGAAATTAGGAATCGATCGTTCTCAAAATGGTTGTGCCCGTTGCAGCTGGAAAGTGCCCCATTTTGTTACACTCGACGAGAGCTTTCAAATGCGCCATAGCTTGCCTTGATTGGCCACCACGAGCGCGAAAGGTTCCCTTGTCAGTATCGTCAAGGGGTCGCACTGTGGTCACGCAAATCAAATCACAATTTGTCAATAACAACCTTTTCGCAGGTGGGCTTTACCAGCCATTCGTCGATGTCGCAGGCCATCTGCGGCCTTTCCTTTCCGAGCTCTCTTTCGTAGTATTCGACGGCGTTTCCTGCAAAACAAAGCAGTTCTGATTGCCGACAGGTTGAGTCAAATATTACCGTCCACGATGTCGAGGCTTCCGTTGAGGAAGCAGTTCCGTCCGTCCCAGGCGAAAGCAGCGCAATTTGGCTGAAAATACGAATCGTTCATGCTTTTATGAAGTAAATTTCCGGATCCGAAAGGAAGGGGAATCTGACCGTGATCTCGCACTGGAAGACACAGTTGTCACGAGTCATCTCGCCCTGCCACCCGACCGACGGCAATTGTGGCGAGAACGAAGCTCATGTTACAGTACGAGGTCTGAAAGAAATAAGAACATTCAGTAAAGTTGTGCGATGCCACTCACAAGGCTCATAAAGCTGTCGGTGCATACGCGCACGATCGCCAAATCAGACATATCTGTCTGATAGAAGGCTGGAGGGGGTCTCTTTCAGGAGAACTGCGTCGAAAGAGTGGGAAGGGCGGGCGGAGAAGCTGCAGCTTCCATGGCTACCGTTCCAGTCAACGACTTTCCTCGACGAGCCCCCGCGGCCGGGAGAAAGAGGCCTGTGAGATCCGAATGTGAGGACTCTGTGGACACCCACGGAAGGAAGGATACTGTAGGAGATTTTCTTCTTCGTATTTAAAGCTTCATGTACCTTATTGTCGAGCACACAAGAGGCGAATTCATATTTCCGATTCTGCTGAGCGCGTATTCTGATATTGCCGGGCACTCCGAGCCTTCTAGTTCGTACTCCCGCTAACTACATTTGGGGGTAATTAGAGTTCATTACCAGGAAGTGGTCGTCATCTTTGTTTACAATGACATCGAGAAGCTGCCATTTTAGGCTGAATGCACCGTCAGCACTGTCCCGTATCCGGGCAACTGGAACATGTCCTTGTGGGGATCCCATTTCACTTTATTTGGTAGCCAGCCAAGGAGTGGTAGGCGAAAACACTGTGCTGATTTGCTAAGGACTCGTGTACTACCCTGGTTCTTTTCAGGCATCATCTTGTCAACCCTTTTGACTCATAATTCTGCAATAGATTAAACTCTTATCTCTGCCGAACTGGAAGCATGCAATATCTATTTGTCCTGAATTAGTCGCTCATGCTAAAATAAATCTGAATCATCTTTTCAACATTTTTCACTGATTGTGAGCTCGAATTTGGACGTTTTCGAACCGTTTCAAGAATCTCATTTCGCTCGCCGCCGCTATTGGTTAATCTATGGGCTTCGGTCCATTTTCATTGCAGGATGATCCTCATGTGGATCCTCCTCTTAATGGGAGGAAGCGACGCGGATTGGAGAGAAGACATAGCCCAAAAGGACCATAAATGGATGATTTCCTTCTTTTGTGAGTCGCATTGAGTACATTGATAGTTTCCCCGGCCTTTCAGTTCATCAACCGTGCATTTCGATCCGGACAGGAGGGCAAGTCATCAACTTCTGGAATGTGGCCAGAACTGTGAGTTTGCGTATTGTGGAGTGACTCGGTATATTGATTTGCAGATGCGGAACGTCACCAAAGACTGGAACTCCACCTTCGGTCTATCGACGGATCTTCACAACGGGAAGGAAACGTCCACCCAGTCGTTCACCACCTCGATCCCCACTTCGACGAGCACGCAACCCCTCCTGACGGACTCGAGCGGTAGCCCAACGGTCTCGACTATCCCTCCTAGCTCCTCCTCCATTCCTCCGCCTCTGTCTTCCACCTTGCCACCGGACGACGTCACCACTTCAGTCACCACCTCACCTAATGGGGAAACGTCCTATGAGGATAGGACATTCACGGCCGGCTTGTCCACTTTCTCCCCTTCCACACTGAAACCTTCCTCCTCGACTAAGCCTTCCTGGACTCCTGCCTCGGCCTCAGCGGAGTCACCCTGGACGACATCTGAAGACGCCAAGAGTACTGAGAAGGCGGAGCAGACCACGGATTCCTCGGAGAGTGCGATGAGAGGTATGCCAATAATTTCCGCCAGTGCAGAGACGGCCGGGGCAGGAACTGACGAGTCGAAGAAAATGGAGACGGCGACGATTTAAGGGGAGCACCGTACTGTGACGGCTGTAACAGTGACCGATAGCGGATCTACTTCTTTTCCGGCTGGGACAAGCTCACGTAGCAACGAAATGCGGTAGGAAGGGAAGAGTGATGGAAATTTACAGATATGTTCAGGCCGACCACCACAATGGACGAGACGACGAGCAGTGAGGAACTCACCGAAAGCACCTCTGGTGAAAGGTAGCATGTTTCCGGCTTGCGCACTCCTGATCAGCATTCTCATGGTCAGAACCTCGAGTGCGGAGTTCGATCGGACAGGCGAAGCAGCTCAGTCAACAACGCCATCTGATCCTCCCACCTCGACTGAGCGTGTCATCACCAAGAAAATCGCTGACTCGACGACCTCCGATGGTGAGTGGTTAATTGCCACTTGATGTGGTCGCGCAGACGTCTTCGAAACATTTGTACGTATGAGTGAACAGTTTACCAATCCAGGCCATATGATTGAAAAAATTATTGTATGCGATTATGAAATCTTCACATCCCTACGGGAGTGCGGGAAAAAATAGATGTGAAAAGTGAGTCATGACAGGTGTCTCCTTCACTGCTCCTGCTGTCACTGCCAATCCCTCATCTCCACCCACGGCAGGGACCTATTTTGCATCAAGCAAGGCAACAGAGAAGCAGCAAAGCTCCACCGTCACTTTACCTGTTAGGCTGATGGAGGGGGGTGAAAGGACATAGAAGGAGTACTCTCAAGGGCACGACACTGGAAGCATCCACAACGGATTGGGAGGTCGAGACTGCATCTCCCTCCCCGCACCGGCCAGCGAGGGTCTTCACGAGCACGACCAAGCAGTTCGCTGGGATGTCGATTACCTATATCCAGATAGAGTAATTCCTTAGAAACTGTTGTGTCAATGGACATAATCTGCAGGACGACAACGAGGAACGAACCGACCGCAAGCACCGCAACCAGGACGACGGAGAAAAAGTTAAATTTTCTCTCAATTGTTTTATCTGTTCCGTATTGCATCAATAGAATCATGTTCAGCATGCATCCCGCCACAGAAGACACGAGAAAAGATTCGAAATCAGCGGAGTATTCGAGTGCTACTGAAGATTCGATCTCGACCGTGGATGCGGAAAGAACTGTAGATTCGAGCTCAACTGAAGATTCGGCGCGCACTGATTCGAAATTGACCCTGGATTCAGAAACTGATTCGAGCACCTCTGGATTCAGTAAGAACTGCAGCTCTGAAAGCTGACAGGACATTACAGGACTGCGGACGGTGCTCCACGGCAGGGACTGACAAGGGAAGATTTTGGACCGGCGAGCGGAGTTCCAGGTGCGACATGGGGCGCTAGACTCCTCTAAGGGAGGGAACCAGGGAAAGTGCAATATTTTTTGCCACGGGTCAATTGCCGGGGTACGGTAGTTCGAAGAACATTGGAAAATCGATATTTTCATTTTTGTTCGAATGGAATCGAGTCATGGGGCGCTGTGATGGGGTGGACCCATTGATCACAAAGAGACTTTATTGAGCTCC